>BPTQ01000001.1:204591656-204839261 GCA_019973895.1 Chrysanthemum seticuspe
AAAGAATGCCGACCAATAAGTGTTTTAGTCGAGCGCACTCTTTTGAACTGCCAAAACGTGGCTAGTTTAAAACCGCGGCGACGGCCCCTCCGACATTCGCACAGGATTCGTAAAAAGTCTGGGCATGAACGTGTATATGGTGTCAAACATTTTTCAAAAACATTTCAATATTGTTTTTAGTTTTTCAAGTAATTGTGAAAAGGATTTCACAATTTTTGTGGTTTTTGTTATATTTTGTTGTTTTGTTAGCATTGCAAAAGATCGAACACAAAGAAAATTCCACTAAGAATTTCTTTATGCTAAACCAATTTGCTCTGCTATGGTTTTTATAACAGGTTTTCAAAAATTTGGGTAGTCGTGTCTAGATATGGATGCAGAAAAGTCACTATGAATTATTGCACTGCCTTGATTTGCGGTGGTTGATTTTTATGTATATTAAGTATCACTGAAAAGACGTAGGTATAGATCTGTGCTGATGGGTTTAAAAACTTTTGGACAATATTTTTGGTATCGTCTCGTTTAACCAAATCGTATTTCTTTAAGAATCACCTTAAAAGAAACACAAGCTAGAAAACGTTACGATTGTTTTGTTGTTTTATATTGTTTTTGGTGTTTTTAACACTTTAGGAAAAGTGTTAATGAACTTTTTGATTTTTGTTATAACTTTACAAAAACTTTTTACAAACTGTGGTATATGTGCAAGTACGGGTCTGAAAAATGCTTAGGACACGCTTACAGCCTCCCCGGCAGCGGCGCCAAAATTTGATCGGTGCAAAACCGTCAAGTTTTCTCACGCGAGCTGATTTTGTGAATAACCAGCCGTAAGAAACTCAAAACAGATTACACACCAATGCAATTTAAGATCAGGAGAATACAGTGGATTCCCGGGTCGTTATGTCCCACGGAGGATGACTGGTGTTTAACACAATCAGATGTCGAATAACCACTAAGGATAGTGGTCAGTAGGTATTTGAGATTTTTATAAACTACAGGAGATTAAAGGAAATTAAAAAGTTAAAATCTATTAAATAAACGCTATCACTATAATTAAAATGATGTTTTTGTTTTTATGTTTTTATAAAACTGAAATTAAAATCTACGCGACGTACAAATTAAAAAGTGAAACTACCACAATATTAATCCTAAAAATATGAAAATGATATTTTTATAAACCTAATGATAAAAGAAACTTTTTAGAAAAAGAAAATTATTTTTATAACTACTTATCTAATTATTATTAATTAAAAACTATTTTTAACTATTTAATAATTACCTAAAATACAAGAAATTAGGAAATAAAGCTAGAAAAATAAAATTATGAAATGGAAAAGTCTAAACTATCAAACTAGAATTTTCAAAACTATTTTTGTATTTTTATGATTATTTTTCTATTTTCTATGAATTTTAAACTATTAAAAACTAATTAAATTACTAAAAATTACAAAATAAACTATGAAAAATCTGGAAAATTACTTTTTTCACTTTTTATATTTATCTAAACTTAATAAAAATGAAAAGTTATTTTTTTGGACTTTTTCTGAATTCTTTCTATTAAAAGCTATTTAAATAATCCTAAAAACTGTTTTTAATTAAGAAAAATAGCAAACTGTTATGGAAAAATGTGAAAATTTCAGGAAAACTCTAAAATTATACTAGGAATCTAGGAAAAATAGAAAAACATGGTGTTGTGTGGAAGATTATGGAACTGCTATGAAATGAGCTTATGAATAAGCTCTTTAATAAGCCAAATGAACACAAACAAGCACCAACTGTTTACCAAAGCTATGAAATACTAAAATAACTAAAATGGAACAAGTTTCAACAAACTACAACCTATGAGAAGCTGATTACAACAGACTTGATAAAATAAGCAATAAGCTTAAAACAGTTTTCTGGTAGCAAGTTTAAGCACAAACACAGGCTTATAAATAAGCTCAAAGTAAAAACTATGAACTGGAACTTGTGATAGACCTGGCTAAGTACTCTTAAACCAAAAATCAGATCTAAAGAAGCTATGTAGAGCTCTGGGCAGGCTTAGCAATAAGCTAAGAAAGTCTCAGCTTTGACTGAGCTTGTGAGCAGGGCAGATAAGCCCTGCTTGATGAGCCTGTTTGAGCTCTTTAGAAAATTAACAAAAATAAGCAAAAATACTGATAAGAAACTAGAGCAAGGGAACTTATAAAACCCAAAGTTTGAATTAATTTGGTCCAAGAATGAACCCAAGAAAAATCCTTCTATTTGGCCAAAAACTGCCTTTTGCAAATATTTTGACTTTTGTAGTAAACTGAAACTTTGACTTTGATGGAGTTTGATCTCAATTTAAAGACTGATAGTGGTGTTATATGATGTAATGAGCACAAAGCAGGCAAAGTTTAACACTTCTAAACATAAAACATTGATCTACTAATCCTAAGATTCCAACAGTGATTGAATGAGACAGATTTACTGAGATGTTGACTTTCAGTGCTAGCAGACCCAAGTTAATGATTCAAATGAACACAACTAGACTAAATAATCATGAACCAAAAGGTTTTAACTCTTGACCACACCTTAAGTACAAGTTAAGCTATAAACCAAACACCCCTTATTATACTGTTTAGCACACAAACAAGTTTAAACAATGGAACAACTTGATATTATAATCAAATTGACTTAATATCACTTAAATACTACTTATTGAACTGATTTTAACTACTTAAATTAACAAGGACAGATTATGCTGATTGAGATTTGGAAAATCACTTACAAATGAACTTTAGCCACAGTGGCTTGTACAAACAGAACCAATGAACCCAAGGACTAGTAACCTATCACAACCACCTCATTGAACTCAAAACAACCCCATTTCCACCACTGCATCAATCATTTTTCATTTCCAAGGCCACATGAGCTTGATTTGACTTTTGTTGACCAATTCTCTAAACTGCTGGAAACTTGAATATAGGCTCACAAAAAGCTATGAAGAGCTTAAATGAGCTTGTATGAGCTTAAAAACAAGCTAACAAAGGCTTTTGCATTGGACTTTGAAACTGAAAATATCAACAGTGAACTGAAAATATGAAACTTGAATGAATACTTGAATTAACACTTGAACTGAACTTAAATTGAAGAAATAACTTGAGTTTTAATACATTGATATAAAAGGTAACAAATTAAAGCTTAACTTAAAACATACTTATAAAAACGACATACAGTAATTTAAAAAACAAAAAACTTGCTTCTCTCTTGACTCTCCTTCCTCTTTTATTCTTCAAATATCATCCACGTGGCTTTCTGATGCAATCCCACCTCTCAATTGGACCAATGGAAGTGTTTTGAGTGTATTACCTGTTTTTCCATTTTTGGCGGGAAATGCCTTTTTGACTTATAAGCACTGTAACAGGCAAGTAGGGGGGGGGGTGGCATTAATTGTGGGTGGCTAGTGATGATGAGGAGTGGAGAAAGGTGAGGCTGAGGTGATGGGGCTTGCAGGCAAGTGGTGCAGAGAAGTGAGGTGGAAGATGAACAGGACAGGTGTTTGGGCGCCTTTTCTGCTTTTTGACTTGTTTGACCAAGGGGTCAAAATGGCTAGTGACAGGGGGTTCAAAAGGGGATAATGGCAGGGGTCAATTCAGTTTTGACAAGGCTTTGTTATTAGCTTAATTTAGACAAGGACCAAAACTGTAAATACTCCAAAGTTGAGGGACCAAACTGCCAATATTTCTAAAGTTACCATAAGGACTGAAATTGACAACCTTTAATAGTGCAAGGACCAAACTTGCCATTTTCCTATTTTCAAAGGACTAATTTTGCCAATTTCCAAAGTTCAGGGACTAGAGTTGTAATTTTTGTAAATTTGAATCTCAAGGACCAATTTTGACAAATTTTGAATCCCTAAGGACTTGAAATGATATTTTTCTTTATTTGGTTTTACCAGGGACTGTTTTTGACAACTTTTCAAACTTGGGGGACTAAAACTGCCAATTATGCAAACTTGATACGTTTTTCACCAGATTTTGATGTTTTTGCATTTAAAACATATAAAACACTTGTTTGTGATATTTTTATCATTTTGATGCGTTTCTGAGTGTTTTCAGATGTTTTTGCAGTTTAAACAGTACAAAAATGATGAGTATTTAGACACTCATCAATCCCCCACACTAAGATATTGCTAGTCCCTAGCAATGTTTTGAGAAAAATTTAATGGATTTGAATCTCTTTACCAAAAGCCATCACTTCTGGAGTAGCCAAATGTTTCAGTTCAAGTAAGAACTTTGGTACACCGATAACCAAGTGATTTTGAGCAAATCACCAGCTTCCAACGGATTTGATTTGTCTTTACCAGAAGCCGTTTGCTTCTGGACTAGCCAACTCTTAGATAAAATATCTTTGGTGAGCTGATTACCAATTATGGTTTTCCAACTGCCTTTACCACAAGCCATAAACTTGCGGGCTAGCCAACTCTTCACTTTTTAGGATATGGTGAGCTGAATACCATACAATTTTGGGCAAATTGTAAGCCGTCAACGGATTTGAGATATCTTTACCAAGAGCCGTTTGCTCCTGGATTAGCCAATCCTTTAGTTTATTAGACAAGGCGGACTGATAACCAAATGAGTAAGTGTAAAACACTTACTCCAAAAAAAAATTTTGGCCAAAAACGGGGGAATTAGATGGTATAATTACATGATAAAATTCGTGAGAATTCCCCCCCACACTTAGAAATGAATATTGCCCTCAATATTCAAAGTACCGGCGGTTATGCCGAAACATAGAACGTAAAAGGGAAATACTAAGGCCATTATTTAGCAAGGATTTTTTTTTTTTTTTTTTTTTTTTTTTTTTTTTTTTTTTTTTTTTTAGACATTCTTATATACATAACATGTGGGGCAACTCCCCCACACTAGGGTGGGACACACGGGTGAAAACCCATGTAACATGCTACTGTTTTTGATACCCGAGTCGCTAGCTTGACTCGATCCCCGCATTCATTGGTTCATGGGGAAAGTTTGAAGATCCGGGACAATCACAGGAGGAATGTCCTCTCCAAAGTAATGCTTCAACCGATGACCATTCACTTTAAAGTCAGAGCCTATATATATATATATATATATATATATATATATATACATATATATATATATACTTGGCATATATTGTAATGGGTAAAAATCTAAGTCTTTAACCCATTGACTAGATACATTGAATATTGTTGGGTAAAACCCAAAGTCCATGACCCATACCCATGGAGCTTGATCCATAACCCATGACCCGTTGCATGACATCATGCATGAAGTCATGTTGGGTATTATCCATGACCCATGACCCATGAAAGCGTGATTCCTGAATCTTTCCACTTGAACCTTGAACTTAGGCAAATAATGACTTCCCAATTACAAATAAAGACTACAGGGTAGGCTAAGGTGTAATGGTGTTACGAAACAATATGTTGGGTGAACAAAATGAAAGGAATGGCTCAGAAGGGTGTATCTAGGGGTATCTTGCACTAAAGGTGAGTGAAACAAAGGGTTTAACATGGGGGTCGAGAAGTCGAGGTGACTAATCGATAGACACACAATGATGGGTTATTTGGGTGATAATCCTATAATACTGCCTTCTTAAACTGAAAAGTCCAAATACATCGAGCTAACTCAACATACCTCGTCTATGGTCTCGAAATGATGTAAAGTCCAAGTTCTAAAGTTTACAAGCTACCGGCACACTCATAATTTGGTGGATTTGGGGTAAAAATTTGGAAACAGATAAGGCTAATCTCACCATATAATATCAAGGGTTATAATGTGCTCGGCTAAGGTCTAATCTAGTTAGGTTAAGAAAAACATGCCAAAATTTTAAAAATGGCATAATTTTTCAAAATAAACTAAGTTCAAGAGACAATTCTACTCCCGTACCCCCACTTGAAATGTACAAAGTCCCTTTTGTACTAAGCGTTAAATAAAGGTGAAGAGAAAAGTAGAATTAGAGTGAGAACTTCCCTGAAATTTGCTCCAAAAAGAAAGAAGGCCCACGAAAAGAGTCGTGCCTTCGCATAAGCATCCATGATCAAACTTCAATCCCTGAAATCACACTACCAACAAGCATAATTCTAAAAAAGAAAAAGAAAAATGAAAAAAAAAACCTAACTCACTTTCGTAGGAATCACGGTTGCATTTAGCGTATGCAACAAGCCTTTTAAACCAATTGGTGTCCCAAGTGGACGAGTGTAGTCTCGTGAGGGTTTACAGGGAACATACCCACAAAGTTCATTTGAAAACTAATACAAGGTTATTGTGTTTTAAAAAGAAAGAAGTGTTACAGAGGAAGTTACGTCGTAACCCCTATAAGGAGTTACGCCGTAATTAAGCAAAACCTGGCAGACGCTACAAGAGTGTAGCTAAGGCGTAACCATTGCATGGGATTACGCCGTAATTGGTAATGCTCTGAAGTACTACTGCAAAAATTATGTTACGGCGTAACCATAAGAATGAGTTACGCCGTAACTATGGACAGATCAGATCCCCGTTCAGCATTCTGCAACAACTTTTCTCCGAAATCCTGCAAATATGGTTAAAAACACAAAACCCAACAGAAAAGGAAATAAAACAAATTAAAATGATAATTCGGGTTGTCGCCCGAAAAAGCACTTTTTTTTATTTACGAGTCTTTAAGTTAGACTCAAAGCCTCAGGGCTAGAAGTGCTTGTTTGTCATTTCGTGGATATGGCAATCTCCACGTTGAATCCAACTGATCAGATTCTCATCCCGTTTGTAGTCCGTCCCTAGTTCTAAACACCCAAAGTAAAAGTTCTTGATATTTTGGTAAGGGTGGTCAATACCCTTGGCCTTATATTCATCACTAATGTCGAGCAGTGGCTGAGCATGGCTCAACTGCTTCTTCGTCCACTTTTTAAAATTCTTAATAGTCTGTGGCATTTTAAAAACCATTTTATATTCACCAATCTTCAACCATACAAGCCCTTCCTTCTCATCTTTATCTAGCCCAAATAGTTCTTGAAAGGGTTTCCCAAAAATCACCCCGGTTAGCCCATCTTCCACGAACTCGCTAACATTATCTAAAACCACAAAATCGACAAAAAATGAGTGAGTCCCAACAAAGACACGGATGTTTGTTGCAATCCCTAGGAAATTGTTTCCTTTATATTCAAGTTCCTTTTCCATAACCTGGTTGTAGCACTGCTTTGAAATTATGTTAATTGGGGAATTTGTGTCGCTGAACGGATGGAAATCAATGAACCCAATCTTGCATGAAATTTTCAGATAATAGGGGTTTCTATGATGGATTCGAGCTCCCATCTCATAAAACTTGGGTTAATCAGATTGTGAAAAAGTCTTTTCAGAGTTGTTGTGCCAATGAACCATTTCGACGCGCTAGAGAAATCATCGGCACTGATTCCCAAGTCTTCTTTTTCAAAATTGACGAACACATCAAAATCTTTCCTAGAAGTTACCTCGCCGAGATTTGTAGGAGTTTTTGGGAGGTCACTAAGAAATTCTTCCAATGCATCACCAAAATCGCCAATAGGATCAATTACGCAAACTTTTTGAGGGGTGGACAGAAGTTCATTAGGTCTAAATGTATCAACTTCCCCATTAGCTTTGAGAGTTAATTTTCGACGAAGACATCCACTTTTGCATGGGCAGTAGCAAGCATTGGTCTTCCTAAAATGATAGGTATTCTGTTGTCTTCGGGAATATCCAGAATCACGAAATCAACCGGGAAGAGAAATTTTTTAATCTTTACCAATACATTCCCAACGATTCCCAAGGGTGACTGCATGGATCGATCGACCATTTCAATTTTCATTTTTGCTGGTTTAAGGTCTCCGATACCCATACGTAGGAACATTGAACTAGGCATTATGCTTATGCTCGCTCCAAGATCAGCAAGGGCGTTACACATATTGAGGTTCCCGATCAAGCAAGGGAGAGTGAAACAACCGGGATCTTTTTCCTTTTGCGGAAGTTCATTCCTTAAAACTGCTGAACATCTCTCGTTAAGTTGAACTGTCTCATCCGAATCGTTACTTAATTCCTGCAAAATATTGTTACGGTCATTTTTAATGGAATTAACAAGAGGAACATTTACCGGGAGAGCTCCAACGTCAAGGAGTAAGAATTTCTCTTTGCTGATTATTCGTTTAACCTTCTCCGAGAAGGTAGTGGGCTCTTCAAAGATTGTTTCAACTGTGTTGACAACTTCTTCTTCCCGTGCAACGAGGTAATCCGTGATGGCTTTCGAACATAAGCTCACATTTTCTCCAAACCCTTTATCCGATCTTCATGAGTCTTAAGACAAGAAACTGTGTTTTCCACGAATGTTTTCATCATTTTTTCAATTCTCTCATCACGTTCCCTTGATTCCTTGATATTGTCAAGGATCTTTTTTTCTAAGCTGTTTCCGGTCTTGGTCCCAAATACACTCTTAACTTTTTATACCTTACAGGCTTCGCTTTCATTGGCCCTTTCCAGCCTCCGCTTTTCGAAAATTTCACCATAATTATATTCTTGCTTCGTCAATGTTTTCATCACCTTATGATCGAAATTATCCTTTGGACCATACCATATCCATATGCCATTTATAGCAATGTTCAAAAATCCGTTGAATACACTCCAAAGCTTGGTCAGGTGTCATGCTTGGAATAGGTCTAGGAGAATCGAGTAATTCACGTGTTTCTGTGTCAATTCCCATGTAGAAGACATAGAGATTTGGTGTTTAAAAGTCATGAGTGGGGCATCGGTAAAGTAGCTCATTGAATCTTTCCCACGCTTGATACAACGTTTCTTTACTCTCTTAAACGAATTGATGGATCTTACCGAGAAGTTTAGCCATCTTTGAAGGAGGGCAAAACTGTTGAACGAATTCTCTTCTTAATTGATCCCATGTTTCCTTGCATTCGGCAGGGAGTTTATTGTACCATCTTTTTGCAGTCCATGTAAGAGTCATAGGAAAAATTCTTGCTGTAACCGAATAGCTAGGGATATTCCAAATGCTAAAAAGGGATGATAAGTAGAGCACTTCTTCCACATGATTTTGAACATCCTCATTCTTGTCTCCTGAAAACTTAAGCTCGTGTAATTCCCGGATAAATTGGTTCGGAATGGAGAATTTTTCCACACTAGAGTCTTGTGTGAAGGCTCGTTTACAACTCACATTTGGCTGCTCCAAATACTGCTCCATGGTTATTTCTTCGATATTATTTTCATCAATAACTTCAGGTTCTGCATCAGATTGGTCAGATTCGTAAAACGAGAAAATATTATGAATAGGAATTGGTGAGTAAACTTTTTTCGTCCAAAATTGTTTTTTCGGATCATCGAACGGGGTGGCCAAAAATGGCTTTGAGCTTCTAGTCTTGAATCCTGACATTATGAAAAAGAAAATTAAAAATAGACTTAATAAAAACCCTAAGCCAAGTCATTAAGTACCGCTACATGCAAGATTTGTAATAATGAGTGCCCGGGCGCTAGCATCTTAAACACTCATCTCTGGCTTCTTAAGTTCATCCAAACGGTAGGTGATCCATTGGTCAAATCGCACAAGCGAAGAAGGGTCGACAATTTGTCATATCTTACCCTTCCCACTCAGTCTACCTACTTAGGGTCAGTTGGTCATATCTCCTAAGTAACTAGCCACTACCGCTATTCAAAACTACCAAAACAAGGGTAGCTACCAACAAACTATGCATGCATACACTAGAAATAATTATGCGAAAGCAATGTAAACATAAACAAAGCAATTAAGAAATCATAAATAGGCTAGCACCAGAGGTGCTTAGCCGCTCATATTAACTAAAACAATCGATTCAATGTTTAACATTACGAAATACATGAATTGAAAGTAAAGAAAAGATAAAATGCTAATGCTTATCGTAGGGGAGTGATTTCTCTCTTGGAGATGGCTCAGTATGCTCCCTAAGATCTGCCTTCAGCCTTCTACTCACGTTCACTGATGTTGTGTGTGAAATGGGATCCTTCAAAATGCTGGAAATCGAGTGGTATTTATAGGCCAGATCTGGTTACGGCGTAACTTAATTTAAGAGTTACACCGTAACACCATTATCTTCGTAATTTGCACTAAAAATGCTGGTTACGGCGTAACATCTAGAAGGAGTTACGCCGTATCTTCAATAAATCCTTGTTACGCCGTAGTTGAGACAATAGTTATGGTGTAGCTTGTAGCGGCGCGAAACCTCATTTGACCTAGTTAGTTATGTCGTAATCTTTGGAGGGAGTTACGCCGTAATCTTCAGTTGAGTTGGTTTTTTGAGCCACGCTTCTGTTATGGCGTAATGTGAGAGGGGAGTTACGTCGTAACATCTTCAAAATGAGCATACTATCATATATCTTCAATAAACTCTCCAAATCCGCGTCTCTTTAGCTCCAATGCTCGTAATTTACCTGAAAATGAAATATAGAGGAAAACAAGCGTAAATCCATATAAATGATATAAAATACGAGCATTATCGGAGGAAATTGACACTTAATATTTAGGACGATTTGATATTATCAAGGAGTGTGTCTCCTTTGGGGTAGTCGTGTATTGGTGTAGTGTTGGGTAGTAGTTCCTCCTTTGTAATGGAACTCGATATCTAGCCTTGTACCGGATAAAGTGTAGGCGACGTTGTGATAGGTTTGGTTCTACCTCGTGGAAGAACCCGGTGTCTAGCCTTGTACCGGATAAAGAGTAGGTGGCGTTGTGAAGGCTTCTACACCACATTAAGGAGCTTGTGTTGTGTTGTGCTTATGAACTCTCGGGAGTGGAGTAGGGCAGGGAAGGTGTCCTTGTAGCCGAACCACTATAAATACTCGTGTTGTGGTTTTGTGTTCTTTACTCTTTATCTTTGCATTACTTGTTTATATGCTTATCTATCATCATCCAACACACACATTAAATAAATTGACATAAGTCGATCTAAATAGTTTAAAACGAAGTTTTAATCGGTAAAACTATTCAACCTCCCTTCTAGTTTTCCACAGAGTTGACTTTATACCAGAAAGAAGCAAGGATGTTTGGAGATCCCATGGCAATACGACACAGGAGTACAAAAGCTCAAGCGGATTGGCGGGTTGCATATGGATCATCAGCTCCAAACTTGCAAAAGTTTGTTGTTCGTGTTTTGAGCCTCACGTGTAGTGCTACTCGATGTGAGAGAAACTTGAGTATTTTTCAACACATTCATACCAAGAAAAGAAACAGATTGGCACAAGATAGATTAAATGACATGGTGTATGTCAAATATAATCGTGCTTTGGATCGTCGATACAAAGGAATTGACACGACCGATCCTATTCTTTTGAAAGATATTTATGAAAGTAATGAATGGTTGATGGGGCATATGGATTGTGAAGAACAACCTGCTACTAACTTTGTATATGTTGATGATGATTTAACTTGGGCTGCTGTTGATATAGCTTATGGGGCATCTGAGCCGGCTTATCCTACTCTAGCTTCAACATCTATAGGTTACGTACATGGTTCATCAAGCACTCCAAAGGGGAAAGGGGTTGCTCATACCTCCACCTCTAGTTCTAAAGCACATCGAGGGCTAATAGATGAAGATTATGAAGAGGATCTTGGACTTTCTGAAGATGACGGGGTCAATGAGGACCTCGGGATTGATGTTGATGATGACGAGGATGATGAATATGACTTCTAGTTTAGTCTTGGAGGAGTTAGAGACACATCTTTCCATGCATGATTTTGATTTACTTTTAGTGGTTCAAAAATGATAAGACTTTTGATCTAACATTTCGGTTTATGTATTTTAGTGAGATGGAACCATGAATAATGAAAATGCATGGTATCTTTTGATATAAAAGGTGGTATGAATGCGTTATTAATGTGTTTTGTGCTATATATATAATTTAAGTATTTGTTTATAAAATTTTCACCTTGGGTACGTGATGCGCGCGCTTTCGCCTCGCGCCTTGGCTTTTTGACCCTTATCGCATCGGAGCGCATCGCGCTTTTTTTAAAACCCAGATTACAAAGGCGAAGCTAGTAAGGTAACTAGTGGGTGCTGAGCCACCCCTAATCCGACTACTTTGTTAAGAAATCATTCAGCACATAAGCTATTTTCTTAGTAGTTTTGGCAATTAGCCCATTATTTAGATAAAAATTTATTACCAAAAAGTGAAATGTAAAAAACTATCTCTTATATAATAAGAGATTACCAAAAAGTGAAATGTATCTTGAGAAAATAAAATTGCCATGTGGCAATGTTGAGCCCTCTTATTGGCTAATTAAAAGTCAAAATTGAGTCTTAATTTGATCAAACTTAAAAAAAAAATAATGTATGGAGAAAAATAAGAATAAAAGTATAGGTGCCAATTTCTCATGCGGGTTGATGTGCAAAGCAAGCTTTACAACTTATGCAGTGTACCTAATCGATGTAGTGTAGTAAAGGAGAGTCCAAGGGATTGATCGTTCTCTAGAGAAATTGTGAGGTAGACTCGTCTTGTTTCTTAGTGATGAGGTGCAATTTGTTAATGATTTTAGGGGTCATTTACCCCATGATTTTATGAATTTTTCCTCATTATCTATATTATGGTTTAAAATCTTTTCTAGTTTGTTACTAGGTCAAGCATTATGCATCTGCTAGAATTGTACAAGTTTTTGGGCTCATTGGACGAAGTTTGGAAGAAAAAGACAAAATTTTGGATTTGTGATCGGGATAGCTAACGCCATCACAAAAAGTTCTTTTAATACAGATAAGACATAAAAATTTTTATTTATATTTTATGATATTTTAACGTTTTGTCGATAACAAACGTAAAATCATTTTAACGAAACAAATAAAATACGTAAAAGGTTTGAGCCAATAGTTTACTAACACACTTTTACTAAATATATTAAAACTATATCAAAACATGTTTAGTAAATAAGTTATATAAAACCAAAGACATTTTTAGAAAACACTAACAAGTAATATTGTTTATATCTTGTAGAAATGCATATGTATAACAACTAGTCTTTACATTTTATAGAAATGTATATGTACCTTGTATATGTTGTAATGGGTAAGTAATGGGTAAAAACCAAAGTCCATAACCCATGACCCCATGACCCATGATCCTTTGACTAGGTACAATGAATGTTTTTGGATAAAAATCAAAGTCCATAACCCATACCCATGGAGCATGATCCATAACCCATGACCCATTGCATGATATCATGCATGAAGTCATGTTGGGTATTATCCATGATCCAAAGTCCATGATTTATGACCCAAGATCCATGACCCGATGACTAGGTACATTTCATTTTGTGAGCTATCCATACTCTATTACCCATAACCTATGGTCCATAACACGTAACCCATAACCCGGTTTGCAACTCGAAATCTGGACTAAACTGACCCAGTAGCAGGATCCCAGGTTTTGCAATAGCTGGATCCCTCAGGGGAGGGATCTGTGGGAACCGTGTGACAGTAGACATGTTTTAACTATAAATAGTGAGCCATTTCTCTCTTGCTCACTACCACTCTTAGATATACTCTCTCTCTCAGTATTCTAACCTCACTAACAACATATCCAAAGGATCATTCTATGTAGTTTTATGTTTGTGTGATTCTCTAGGTTCCTCTTAAAGGCGAGATCACCACCTCTTGAAGACGTGCAAACTCAAGTCATGAGTTGATAAGCTTCGTCATCATCAAGACCACTGAAGTGCATCTTGTTGATAGTTCTTTCTCCTTCCATAGAAGTGTCGTGTTGAAGGCAATAGTGAAAGGTTCCGAAGGGTCACATTTGATATGGTACATCGATGTACTAGTTGTGTAGCTTGGGTTAGAGGATGTTGATATCCTCTCTAGTGTTGTAACAAGGAGTATGTCTCCTTTGAGTAGTTGTGTAGTGGTGTAGTGTTGGGTAGTAGTTCCTCCTTTGTAATGGAACTCGGTATCTAGCCTTGTACCTGATAAAGTGTAGGCGACGTTGTGATGGGTTTGGTTCTACCTCGTGGAAGAACACACACGTCAAATAGATTGACATAAGTCGATCTAAATAGTTTAAAACAGAGTTTTAATGGGTAAAACTATTCAACCTCCCTTTCTAGTTTTCTACAATTGGTATCAGAGCTTCGTTACCAAGTTTCTTAGAGTATATTGTACTTTAAAAACTTGATACGATCGTGTATGTTTTAAAACTACAAAGAAGGAAATTTCTTAAAACAAAAGTCATGGTTTTGATTTTTGATTTTTTTTTTATTTTAACAAAATGTTGGATAGTGATAGATCATTCTAACACTTTCTCTTTAAGAAATCTTCATGCTAGGATTCTTCCAAAGACTTTGTTCTTCCCAAAGAAAAATGAAGTCAACACCCAAGGAAGAACTCGAGAATAATCACAACCTACTTTCACAAAGTACAAATGATTACTTTAAAAGCTCATGAAGTATTTTGGGTCTATGGTTTCTACAAACCACAAAAAGAGAATAAAGCAAAGGTATGTTCTCTTACCTACAACTAATTGTTGTATACATATAGTAATCATATATGGATAAAATGATGATATATGCTTCTCTTTCATAAATAACTATATAAAAACCATGCATATATATAATAATATGTGTACATGTATTAGGCATTTAACATCAAAGTCGCAATTTTCTAAAAAAGTTTCTCTTAACTACTTTCCATCCTAACACAATATCGGGAATAGTATTATTTGATTCTCTTAAAAACTTGTAAGTTCGTCAAACCTGCGCCGTCATCACAAAAATAAATTATTAATAGTTAAAGTCTTGATCCACCATCATTCGACAAACAATTTTCCTTTCTTTCAAAACATCTTAGCCAAACGTCCATTTAAATAGGAATATAATTAAAATCTCATGCTACAAGTTCTTTTCAAAAATTGTATAACTTGTTACAAATGAAAGAATAATCCAAAACACTCCAATATGTGTCTGCAGAGCCGGATCCCACGAGTTGTACTAGTCGGATCCCTCAAACAAGGGATTTGGGGGAACCGTGTAAACAGACAACAGGAGACTCATTTTTAAAACCCAAAACAATCTATTTTTCCTCTTCCTAAAAGGATAGAATGACCTAATCTCAGTTCTAATCATCCTAGGGCTTCATACTCTCAAGCATTTCAATCCTAACCATCATTGTAAGTAATTACACTCATATTTTCTATTCATCATCATCTCCATCTTATGGTTTATGGTTTTAAAACTTTTAATTGGTCTCAATTTTTTACATCACCAATTGGGAACTTGTTTATTGCAAAATTGTTTTCCATACAAAAAGGCTCTACATAATCAAGAATTTTCAAAACTGTATTGTTAATACAAAATAAACTCATAAACCAATCTTGACAAATTTTACCTAATTGGAATATTTTTTTCTCTAGGATCAAACATGCCTAAAGCTACCCAACAAGACTATCATGACACCGTTCACTACATTCCTAGATACTATCGCAAAGAAGGGCTATCAAGAAATGATCGCAAAACCTTCAAAATGCTCCAAAAATGACTTATCCACGAAGGTCGTGTAGTTAAGG
Organism: Chrysanthemum seticuspe; assembly: GCA_019973895.1. Taxonomy (NCBI): domain Eukaryota; kingdom Viridiplantae; phylum Streptophyta; class Magnoliopsida; order Asterales; family Asteraceae; genus Chrysanthemum; species Chrysanthemum seticuspe. The sequence continues at coordinate 204,607,166 of BPTQ01000001.1, forward strand.
AATGTTTCCTGAAAACACCGACATTCCTTAAGTCCTCTCCGCAATCAACTTTGATTGTCTCCTAACAATTGATGAACAAATTTGTCCGGTCTTCATATTCGAATTTTACAAGAATGTTAGGATTATCCGAAACAATGATGAAAGTATTTCAATCGCTTTCATTATAAACAACCAAAACATCACCTTACCCCTCAACATATTCGCACAAACCATTTGCATACCATGTGAAGGAATTTGTATGTTTTCCAAAGATTGGTCAATTGCTACTCAATCCTTCACATTAGACTCTAAACCTACTTATCACACTCCACTTGACGACCCCATGGTTGTTTGAGATACCATCTTCAAAAAGAAAGTCGAAAAATATCGTTATAACCGCAACAAAGAACTCATCCATCATGATCCCTATCAAATGGAACTCTTTGAGATGTTTCCCATTTACAAAAATTGGGAAGAAATCCTTAGAGAAAATGTTATTTGCTTGGTTGGAAACAAAGACCATCCCAATGCATGTCTTGTCCAAATGATCTATTGTCTCATCCACCAAAAACACTTCAATCTCGCCTATTACATTGTCAAAAGAATGGTAGGTGTGTTCAAAACCGACAAAAGGGTTCTTCTCTATGGTTTGCTCCTAGCACAACTCCATGAGTATGTTAGTACAATGCAACCTACTCCTACTACCGATGGTCATTTTCTTGCTAACCATGTTATGGTACCTCTTACCAAACAACCCTCCAAACGATTCATGATCAATGGGAAAAGGCCTCGTGCTCTCTCGGAATCTTCGTCACCCCAAACGCGTATAAACAACACTTTTGTTCATGTTTTTGTGTTCCAAGTATAGATCGGGGAAAAAGAAAGGTAAATGGAATGAGTGTTGCCTCGTTCAAGACTTCTTGGTCTCGATTCGTTTGTTTTGTTTGGGTATAGATGGACAAAACACATAAACTAGCTTTAAAAATAATAAAAACGTGATAAGATGAGTGGGTATCGAGTGTGTCGTGTCGGGTCTCACGTATGCATTTTTATTTTATTGTTTTGATTTTTTTGATTGTGGGCTTGTAATGAAAATGGAGGTTTGATGATGTTGGTGTTGCGTTGGGGGAAGTGACCGCGAGCCACAAAGGACCAAACGGTCCATTTTGTGTGGCGTTGGGTGTAGCCGAGACCCACAAGGACCAAAATGGTCTGGGTTTAGTTGATGTGGTAAGTTTTTTGGAGCGTTAGGAGTGACCGGGACCAAAGACGGTCCAGTCGTGTGGTATTTGGTCGAGACACGAGAAAGCAAAAGACCTTTAGGGTCCGTTTGGTTCGCGTGGTCTTAACAGTGGCTAAGTCGAGACCACTATGGTCTCGACATTGGTTTCGGGTGCAGGTTGATACTTGATTTGGATGTCGGGTATGATGTGAGTTGAATGGAGATTGTTGGATGCGTTACCGAGCCATATGTTTAGGGCCGGTAACGAGTGGAATTGTTTATTTCGACTTGATATTATATATGTGAACTTTGCGCAACGTCGGTGTTACCGTGACTTTCTAGTCTCGGTTGACCCACACAACGCCGTAACATGGACTTATATTATTTATTGGATAATATGACATATCAAAAGTCGAGAGTCATGACTCGGACTTGTGAACTCGAGATAGATAATAACTCGAAATATGAATTGAAAACTTAACGTAATATATATATATATATATATATATATATATATATATATATATATATAAACATGTAAATAAACTAGAGAAATAGAAAATAGTAAGTTCTTGTATTAAATATTTAGTAACAAGACTCGCCTTGTTATTCGATATTTAAAAGGGAACTAACGACTTAAAAGTAGAAAGTTTTATAATAATGAGTTATTAAATGTTTCAAGGGCATGTTTACTAAAAATGTGTCATTTATGAGTGTTTAATAATCATTGTGGGATATGCATGGGTTGCAGATGACTTGCCATTAATAGGTCTAACCCACGTAGATAACAGACTTATTGGGTTGACGAATCCAATAAGAGACCGTTATGTTCGTAGGATAAAGATATTAATGAACGAATTATCCTTATAACTCATTAGGTTGGGACTAGTTTTTAATAATAAGTAAAATAAATAAATAGTTGAGTTTATCAAGTTGACGAATTCGATAAGGTCTAACGATTTATTTTGAAACTTATTAAACTACAAGGCTTTTCGCTTAGAAGTTGCATTGTGTCGTTGTGAGTCGCATTGTTAGAAATATAGTGCATACATGGAGTCTTGTCGAGTTGATACCTCACACGATGATACCAAACGCTTGTAACTAAATAGAGAAACGAGATATTTTTTGGAAATAAGAATTGGAATATATTCGGGATAGGGAATATTGGAATTGGAAAATGTATTAAGAATGGGTTTATATTAATAGGTTGTGCCGAGTCAGTAGTTGCCGAGCCGTGTTAGCTGCTTATCTGCTTTGCTAGTGATTATTTGTGCTTTTCTTGATCGAGGTGAGTTTCATAGCCCCATTTTTATCTATGTTTTAACTAAATTGGGGTGAGAAAGCATGCTACTCTTTTCTTGGACCCGCTTTTATTCTTTTTGATTTGCGTATGTGTTGACTAGTAGGATAGATATATGGTAGATATTTACTTAGTCTAGGGTAGCAATCCCTTTCTATAACTATGTAACCTAGCTAAGAATAGATGTCTACTCCGACCTAGTCAGGATAACATTGAGGTCATCTTTGCTATAATTGTGGTACCTGGCTAGAGTCGCTTGGGGCCCTACTGAGATCTCGATTATTGATGGAATGTGCTTGGAATGTTTATTGTTATCTGTATTAGTCTCGCTTAGCAAATAAACTCTTTCAGGTCCACTATTGAATTTATAATTAAACCTATGAACTCACCAGCGTTAGCTGACATTTTTAGCATATTTTCTCAGGTAATTAAGATGATGTTGGACTGCTTGTTCCTTGGAGGCTTGGCAGAAGAGGCATGGTTGGAGGATCACTTTAGAGTCTGATAATAATTTGTGGACCTATTTTATAATCTCTTTTGGGCCTTACTTTTGGATATTTTGGAATAAATGTAACCAGATAATTAACTATGGGATTGGTTGTGAATGGTTTATGATTATCTTGTTTTCCTATACTTGTGTTGTGTACCAATCCAGTAGCGCCCCGAAAGCTTATTTAAGTCTTCCGCTGTACCAAATTTTGGGGGTGTTACATTTGGGTTAAAGGGTATTGATATGTTGTAAAGTGTTGTAAAAAGAAGATCTCAATATGAAACTTTTGAGAAGTCTGCTTTCTGAGTGGAATACTCATGTTGTGGTCTGGAGGAATATGTTGTCCCTATTTTAGTCGATACAAAGTTGCAAGTTTACTGAATAATATTGTGTATATCGTCTAAAAAATGTAACGTTTACATGCATGCGTTTATATAGAGGTTCACATGAACCATTGTGTCTGTTCGGTATTAACATAACCGAATCATAACTACTTTAACTACCATAATCGAATATGGTTATAAACTATCATATGTACGTGTTTAGCCCTGATGTGCTTACCGTGTGCAAGTTTTAAAAATTTATAAACACGAATTATCCGGTTATTACTATAAACACATACGAGCAAGTATACTCGTTCGCGATAGCAAAGGTGGGTAAGTCGAGATCGTCCCAAGGGATTTTGCTTTTGAAATTGTTTTAAAAGATTGGTAACAAGAAAGCTTTGTCAAGGCTCTCTCCAAAAATGATGGTTTTAGTGAAATTCAATATAAAGAAATATATACTTGTATGTAGTCTATAGGCAATCATAGTAAGTGTTCATGAAGGCTTGGTGTAAACTCTTGATGTGATGCACAAATCATAAGCAAATGATTTCCAACCCATGGTTTATGTTTGTAAAATCATTTTAAGAACAATAACATATAGGTAATCCTTTCGGTCCTTATCCTAATGATTATCCTTTAGAAAATCCATTTGTTTGTAAAATGTTCTTATTAAACTCGTTCCTACGAATCTTTCGACCTTTCGTGATGAAAATGTTTCTAGTCTTGTTTCAATAAGTAAACATGGTGGTTGTCAATCACCATATCCCCATACTAGTTTGTCACTTAAAGTTTTGGAATAAAACATAAGAGAAATCCTTTCGCTCCTTTTTCTTAAAACATGTTTTACTGACAAATCAAACAAGACTAGTATTTTTCCAACAAACTTATTTAAAAAAGATCATTTATAGATGCATCACATATGAGAACACTAGTATGATTTCCTACATCCTTACACACAAGTATATTCAAGAACTACTCCATGATAATTATAACAAAACACAAGTAATAACAAAGTAATTCCAATAACTCAAAAGAATAGAAATCCATAACAAGTTTCATAGAATACCTAAACTTCTGGGATTACAAGAACTAGAATTTGTGGATTATAGCAACCACACGCCTCCAATCACCTAGCTTAACCGTATAACTCCGAATGATCAAAACAATGGATGAGAATGAGTCTCTCCAACCTCCTGGACGTTTCACAGTAATAACTAAACTTTTGGGATGAATAAAATGGTTGGTAATAGTTTTGGTGTAAACTATTACACTTTGGTTTTTTGTCACACCTAGACTACTAAGTCTAGGTTCATTATATAGCCAAAGAAACATAACTAACTGGCCAAAAACGTTCTCTACAAGTAAATAACAGGAAATGATCGGCCTCCAATGATTATGGGGAGTTAAGACAACATTAAATGCAAATTTGTGTAACTCCAGTCCATGCAACCGGATCGGTTGCGCCTTCTTCACTTCGCCCAACTGGATCGGTTGCGGGCTCCAACCGAACGGTTGGGTGCCTCTTGTACCCCCAGTTTTGACTTTTCTTGATTTGCGCCTTTTTCTTTGTTTTCGTTGATGATTTCCAAGACGAAACTTGATCTTAACTTGTTGTAGATACTTAGAAATCTTTGCGCTTCCTAGTCATTGAGTACAAGATCTTCCTTACTCGACTTCCTTCCTCGGGAATTCTCCAAACGTGCATGAAAACTTCATTTCTTTGTCTTTTGTGATACCTGGCTACATACACATACACAATATGCAACTTTTGCACTTTTGCAACAATTATGAGTAAATACAGCCTATTATCATACACAAAACCAACAATAACGCTACTAAAAACATGCTCATTTTGAGCGTTATCAAATTCCCGCACACTTAAGTTCTACTCGCCCTCGAGTAGGTGTAACATTTGCAAAAATCGATTTCAATGGTCTTGATACTGTGGTTCCGAAAATTTAACAATCATTTCAAAAGAAATAATCATTAATTTGCTTGTAATACGTGAAAACTTCAAAATGAACCAAATACTTTTAGATAACACAACTAGAACACCTCACGAATGATTTTAAGAATTCACTCAACACTCATATATTGGTGGGTATATGTAAATCACTCAATGCCTAGTCATGATTAATGCTTTTTACCATAAGCTTGTACAAGTATCAAAACAAAGAAAATAAATTCATCAAAGAGGGCTTTTATTCGGGTTATAACGTTAAGGCTTCGGGTTTATAAAAGGTATGGATAAGGCATGGGATAGTTTATGAAATTGGTGTTAAAAAAAAATAAAGTCAAGTCTAAACCTCCATGTTGCTAGTCATCATACAAACCACAATCCCAAAAATGATTATATCTTCCTCCTCTTCTCATATCATCTCCAAACATATATAACTCAATTTAGCTCATTGGCTAATCAATATTCTTCATAAAGCTCATTAGCTATAACCATTTTTTTTCAAGTTCCCCCACACTTAGTGTAAGCATACACCACAAAAAATACAAATGAGAAAGACGTCTCCTTCGTTTTTGTTGGAGAATGGTACACACCATAGACAAAGTGTAGCTTCTTCATAATCATCAAAAACAATCCAACACTCCAAACAACTAGCAACAAACCAATATACATGACATGGGTTGGCTAAGGTTTAAGGTGTAAAATCTTTTTGTATTTTTCTGGATTTAAACAAGAATGAAAAGATTGGCTCGAAGGGTGTAACTAAGGGTATCTAGTGCTAAAAATGAGCACTAACAAATGGGTCCATATAAGGTGGTTAACTAACCGATGTGGTTAGCAAAAAACATTAGATGTAAAATGGAAGGCCATTTGGGTTAAATCCTACGATGCCTCTTATCACTTGAACATATTTTTATCACTCGACAATGATTTTAACCGTAATGCATAACAAGTACAAGTTCTAGAATCGACACAATCACCGACACACTCATAGCAAATATAAAACAAAAGATGTGTTTTATACTAAAAGAAACCTCATAATTAAGTGGAAAAAGGCTATAATGCGTGCTAGAAAATGCTATCGAATCCATTATGAATTACTTCCGTAATTTGGTCCAAATCAAAAATTTTCAAAAACCTCATTTTACCATTGAAATACTCAAGTTGTTTTTAATATATCAATAACGTGTGAAAACAACTAGACAACCAAGGGCGATTTCCTGCTAATTACTTAAATCCAAAAACTAAAAAATAAATTAAAATTTTTAAAAATCGTATCATTTTTCCTATTTTCTTCCCTCCCCCATACTTAAGTTTTGCATTGTCCTCAATGTAATAAAAATGAACTTCAAAGTAAAGAAAATGGGAAAAGAAATAGTCAAAAAGATACCACGGGATAGAATATGCAATATGCATATTGGGTCATAAGCAAGCATGTGAGTTATCCAACTCCAAATATTTGACCAACAATAAGCTTCCGTCACATCCATCCTGCAAACAAAACTACAAAATACGCAATACACAAAACAAAACAAGCAAACAATCCAAATGCTACTAAAAATATGAAAAATAAACAAAGTATGATAATCATCCTAAAGAAATAGTTAAGAGATAGAGATAATATTGTTCAACACATGATAACCATTGTTTTTGAAACCATAAATCAAGAATGATCCACGATCATTCGTCATCTTCACTCATCTCATCACCTTCTTCATCATCATCGCTCTTAGTTTCATAGTTCTCCTCCTCATCAAAGATTGTGTAAACCTTCCTCTTCTTCTTCTCCTTTGAAACGCCCGATGAAGATCCTCCAACATCATAGCTAGATCCTCCAACCTCGGGTAATCTACCATATGCAGGCACTGGGTCAGGAAATGGTGCATATCCAGGATATGGATACGGATAGGGTCCCAGGATAAGAGGTGTAGGGGAAAGGATATGGTGGAACATTGGGTGGATTGTAGGGTGGCAACTCATAATTGGCTTCTTGAGCCATGTGTTGAAAAATTGGCATTGAATAATCATTGATGTAATTGTTTCTCAACATCATCGAGTCTCTCCAAACTTCCCTACACTGAATTTCATTCAAATGTTGGTTCCACTCTCCCCAACCTGAGTCAAAACTACTAGACGTACCCGTTTGCACGCTTCTCATCGGTATATTGCCCATTGGCACATTTCCTTGCTGCTGTGGTGGTTGTTGTTGTTGCGGTTCAATCCATGCTCTCAACGTTTTCATCTTCTTATTCAAAGCATTTCCAAAACCATTTGCATTCCAAATCTCGCAAAAATTTGGCTCTCCACACTTAGCCAACTCACTACTATTGTAATACCTAAGATTCTTTACCAACCTTGTCACAAAATGGCCTTCACAAATGTTGCTATTACCTTTAATTCCCGGGGCTCTCCTAGACAAATACTAGGCAAACAAATCCCAATCAATTACCCTTGGAACCAAACATGTCCTATTTTGGAACTTTGATAATCGTTCCCTGAAAGCAAGTTTCTCCTCGTTGGTGAGATCTTTGAACTTCAAGTATTCATTTGCTTCAGCCTTCAAGCTATACGTGACTTTCTTCCTTGCGTTCCTTTGGCAATACTTGGCAACAATCGGGTTTAGTGGAACCTGTGTCGAACTTGAGCAACCTACAACATTTCTCTGTAGAAATCATAAATATAAGTCAATATAAGAGTGTTAGAACAAACGGAAAGGTCCATAGAAGCCTCTAAGGTCTAGTTCAAAAATTCAAAAATTCCCACATCAGAACGTGGAACCGGATCGGTTGAGGAGCAACCGGATCGGTTCCACCTGCTTCCTCTATCCAACCGTTCGGTTGCGCTTTGCAACCGGATCGGTTACTCGACCTGCAGAAGGCTTTGCCTTCAAATCCATTTCCACTAGATTTTCCTAAGTCCAATTCACTCTTAGATTGCATTCTAACATCATCAATGATTTCCACATCCTCAAATTGTTCCTAATTCGTTTCCAAAGACTTCCAATCATCACATATTCATCTCTTTTAGAACTTAACATTCTAAACCTCAATTCTCAATTACTTGTTCTAATCAACAATGTGGCTTCTAAAATTCATTAAAAATGCATCATCTACAAACTAGGAATCATCAATTGCAACTTAATTTGATTCAATGGCATAACCTAATTAAATCCGAAAATTCAATCATCAAATACTCATTCTATGTTGAATCAATCACTACAATTCTTTTTGCAATGCATTCCTATATCAATTACCCACTTAATCCTAAAGAATTACAACTTAATTCGAATTCTAACAAAAACCCCCAAATTAGTGACCTAATTTGTAATTCGAATCAAATGCTCTAATTAAAATTTAATTAAGTTAATTGATTGTAGATGCTTACTTGCTTAGGTGTCATGATGATCTTCTACAACTTTTACAATCTTCAAACAACTTCTAATGGTCGAATTTTGAAAAACCCAGCTGGAGGATTAGTGTGTGTGTGTGTGTTTTTGGAAAAAAATGATTTTTTGGTATATATACTTGCATGCAACCGGATCAGTCATGGATACAACCGTTTCGGTTTGCATTTTTGTAGAATTTTGCCTTTTTTACGTTACTCGGACATTTTACCTTCCAAGCAACAATCGTTTACTCAAAAATCCGATTAAAGATGCACACAACATTTATCCAACCATTTGGAATTTCAACAACATCTATCTCAAAAACTAAATCATCATACTCATAACTTAAACTAAAAACTCAAAATGCATTAATTAAATAACTTCAAAATAATAAGAGCAAAATAAAAATGAAATGAAAAACAAGAAATCTTAAATGCATAAAATTAAAAGTTCATGAAAATCAAGCAAACAATTGCTTGTTATTATGGTGCTTCGCTTCTCCTTATTACTCCTCGAAATACTCATGCCTTAAGATGTCCTCACTTAGAAATTTCCCAGTCAATTCACGGTGTGTTTCATAAGTTTTGAACTTCCTTACAAATCTTCTCCCATCCGGGCATAGTATATCAAATTTGACGTGCCATTCTCCATCTCCATCCTCTCTTTTGTAAACACTTGACCCCTCGGGTCCCCATTCCAAATTTTTGAGTTGAACCGGTAGAGAACCTAAGAAATCGGTTAGCTTCTTGTAAACAAGGATGTTTTTGAATGGATTGTAAAATGTTTCCACCGCTAGTGCGCGTTCCATCTCATCCTCAATATCAAAGTATGGTGGAGCTAGTGGTCCATACATCGGGTTTCCATGGACATCACGTCCAATTTCAAAACAAGTCAAGTCATCGTCCGCTTCCATCAATTCTAAATCTTCCATGAATTCCACAACTGGTCCCCTTGGTTTGGGATAATAGGTTTGTTTTGAGATCCCGTCATCGATTGTCATCGTACCCCTACTCATATCTATGATTGCACTACATGTGCGTAGGAACGGTCTTCCTAGTAGAAGAGGTAGACTCTTATCAACTGGAATGTCTAGAACTAGAAAATGAGCCAAGTAGGGTTGATAACCAATTTGAACTCTTACGTTTTTCACCTCCCCCATCGCTTTTGGTTGGGAGTTATCCGCCATGGTAAGTTTTGAGCCAAGTAGGGTTGATAACCAATTTGAACTCTTACGTTTTTCACCTCCCCCAACGCTTTTGCTTGGGAGTTATCCGCCATGGTAAGTTTTGAGTGATTTGGTTGTGGCTTACTAAGACCCAACGTCTTAAATAATAGATAGGGAATAACATTGACGCTTGAACCTGTGTCCGCCAAAGCATACATTGGTGTGGTCCCATTAACCTTAATTGGCAAAACAAAATTTCCCGGGTCTTTCTCCTTACGTGACATACCCCTAAACAAAATCCTATCTCTATCTTCCTCCGATAGATCTTTGATGGATCTGGACACACTCCTTGTGTCAATGATATTTTGTATGATATTATTAAGCACGCGGAATTTACTTAGTAATATTTAGAAGATGAATTATATGATGTATTGTATGTAAACACAGATTAAACACAAAACTTAAGCTCCAATATTATTGATGAATAATACGAGTGATCTTAGTTTATCACTAGGGTTACACCTTGAAGCCTTTGTGAGTAATACGTAGGTAAGTTAACAAGTACCTAAGACATTGACCTAGGACCTCCTTTTATACAACAAGGAGTCCTTTACAAGATAAGTATAAAGCTAACATAATAGAATATACACAAGATCTATTCTATACTTATCTAGACGCGTTTAACAAAACATAAACTGATAGCAGTGGTAACAATATACTGGCAGTGGGAATACATTTCCACTGCTAGTGTTAATCTAAGTAGTGTAAACCACAACTATCCGTGGTAACGGATTATTCCCAACAATCCTCCCCTAAACTTATGAGTTCTCTGCAAATCAATAAGTTTCTTCAATATGCATTATCTTCAAGGATTTGGGAATTCAACCAAACACTTCACTTCTTCCTTAACTTCTGTATGGCTCTTGAACATTGATCTTGAAGTCTATGTAACAATTCTCTGACTGGATATTCTTTCTCAGCAAGCATAAATGCATCTACTCCATTTGCTGTAGAAACATGATGAACTTCACATGAGTCATAGTAAAACCATTTACTACCAGAACATGGACATGAAAACTTCCAAAAATCATCATCAACATTAGGTTCATAAATCCTTCTAAGATTCACCCATAACTGCATCTCCTTAGTATCTTTGAGATCTTGAGCATTAAACCTTTCTTGAACTAACCTCCATAGTGTATCAAGGTCATCTCTGTCAAAAGCTTTTATAAGATCTTCAAATTGAATGAATGATGAAGTTGCACCACCTAGCCTTGTGATCTTCCATGTTGGAACAAAATTGCTAGCAGTATAAACTTCCCAATCAATAATAGGATGTCGAACTTGCAGTGGTTCTGGATAAAAATCTCCTTCTTCAATCACAATCATTCCAGTCAATTGTTCTTTAGTGAATTTCTCAGTAGGACTTTCCTTCTCAGTAGACATTACTTGATCTTCATCAACTTTAGTCTTCTTAATAGTTTGAGAATCACTTACTTTGGCCTTTCTCTTCAATCTAGGAAATCTTCTTGCTTCTTCTTCAGAGCCCATTGCAATAAAATCTTTATCTTGTTTTTGAGTTCTGTAGTAAGCCTTTTCAACTTGATCATCAGACATTCCTTTGAATTGATGCATCTTCCAACCACCAACATGACAACAATAAGTTTTCATATATGAAAGAATTTGTCTCTTGGTAGGTTGTCTTGATTTCTTTTGACCCTTTTTGACTGTACTAATCACATCTTCAAGTGCTTGATTGTTCTTCATTTGAATGAAATCCTTCAACTGAGCAGTTCTTTGTTCCTCAGTTAAGGATGCATCAGCTATCAGGTCAATTGCCTTCTTCTTGATTTCTGCATTATTAGCAATCAAGAATTCAATATCTTCTTCAGTAGGAACATAACTAAACTCTGGAGTCTTTTCTCTAAGAATTGTTGGTTGAATATTGAGCAGTGGATCTTCTTCCATTCTATTCAATCTTTTAGCTTCCATAAAGCTTGCAACTTCCAATTCTTCAAGCTTTTTCTTTTCAGCCATTTGTTCTTCAGAGATCTTTACAGCAATTTCATTATCAAGAGCAGTTTGTGCTTGTCTTTTCTTTGAAATCTTTCTTCCAGTTTGCTCTACATCTTCCATAACTGCTTTACCTTTGTCTTTCTTCAATATATCAAATTCTTCACTTGCAGTGACAAAAGTTGGCTCTGCAGTGGAAATAAAATCAGTGGTAAAATCAGTTGCAGTTTGGAAAATGTCTTGATCTTCAAGTTGCTCTCCATGAGTATCATCTTCCTTTGCTCCTTTACTTGTATCTCCTTCATCTTCAAAATCAATTGTCCTCCCCTCAGTGTCAGCACCTGTTTTCCTCCCCTGTTTGGGAGAATTTCCCAAATCATGATTAGCTGAATCACCATCAGTTGGTGAGGATGAAGATGAAATCACCAACTTTGCAGTCTTCTTGTGCTTTTTCAACCTCTGCAACTCCTCCTTTAAGGTCTGAATCTCTTCCTTTAAATGTTTAACATCCTTGGCATGCAGTTGCTTGACATTTGCCAAATCTTTCTGTAGAGATTCAACCTGCTTGGCTAACTTTGTACACAAATCCATCAATTCCAATTGGTTCCCACTGCCCTCATCACTTCCAACTGTGTTACCTGTTGGGAGAGGTGAATCATGGGGCAAAGGTTCTGATTCCTCCCTAGTTGGACTAGGTTGAAGTCTAGAACCACCACTGCTTGTTCCTAGACCATAAGGTTCAGAAACTTGCTGTGTTGTCATGAGAGGAGTTGACTGTTTAGTCCTTCTCTCATAGGTTCTTGAAACTGGTGGGGTATAATCAATGTTTGGAACATTAATTATGGGTGTGTTTTGTTCAGATGAAATTTTAGCAAGCATTTGGGGTAGGAGAGGTGTAAAAATCATATTGCCATCTTTGTTCAAAATTTGAAAAACTTTAGGCTTTAGGCAACTGATTTGATAAACATTAGTATGGGGTTGCAGTTGAAACTCATTTAGCACTGCTTGCACAAACCTTGGATACATTAAAAATTTTGTTTTACTCTATACATTGCCTTTCATACTTGTAAAAATATAATTTGACCAGTTGAAAATCTTATCAGTGACTAGACAAACCAAAGGATAAGCCATGGTTGAACTAAATTGCTCATAAGATGTTTTCTTAGGACTCAGACAATGCAACAGAGTATGAATCAAAAATCTCCATTGGGGACAAAAACCACTCTTTTTGAAAGTAGCCTTTTTGTCAGTGGGATCATACCCCATGGATGCTAAAGTATCATGAATGTCAGACATAGGTAATGTGATGAGACCATTGAGATCACCCAATTAGAGTACTCTCCTCAAGGATGCCTCAGTAACATCAATAGTTACCCCATCCACAGTGGCTCGTAGAGCATCCACTGTTTCATGTGTATCTGCAATCTCAAGTGTTATGGATGTAGCAGTAGTCCAAAACTGTTTGATTTGAGAGATATAGATTGTGGGTTTTAAAAGCAAAGCATACCTTAAATGAGTGGTATGAATAAAGTCCACAATCTGATGAAAAACAGGGCCACTCTTCTTATTAGACTTATGTAGGTAGGCCACTAGGTTGTGCTCATCTGCAAAGTTTAAAGATGCCATAGAAACTTTTGATGAAAAACGATATTATGTCAGTAAAAATTGAAAGAATAACTAGCCAATTGAGAGAGAAAGATATATAGGGTTAGGGTTTAGAATTATTGCGCAAGCAAAATTATCTTTAGAAAGTATGTATTAAGATATGGAAAGAAGATAATTCCCTTCAAAATTTTAACCCTATAGATATGGCAATCAGTGGTTACTGTCAACGGCTAGTAAAAATTAGTTACTGACACTGGTAGTGGTAAAATAACACTGTCAGTGGAAACTGTGAACTAGCAGTGGTAATTTTTCACAAAAATTTCAAAGAGCAGTGGTAAATAAAATCATGTGATAACAAGACTGCTCTTATCATAGTTTTTAGCAAACTACCAGCTATCAACGGATTTGATATGTCTTTACCATGAGCCGTTTGCTATGGACTAGCCAACTCTTAATCATAAAGAATATGGTGAGTTGATAACCATATAGTTTTTGGTAAACTATCAACCATAAACGGATTTGTCAAGCCTTTACCAGTAGCCGTTTGCTCTGGACTAGTTGATTCTTATGTGTAATAGACATGGTGAATCAATAACCATTTGTTGTGTATCTCAGATATACACATTTTACAATCAAATCCCATCAAGCAAGCATATACAAACTCTTACAATAATGTCAGTACTCTACAGCCTCCCCTCAACACCAGAGAACATTTTGACAAAAAGGTTATGGATTAAGCATCCCAATACTTGTCACCAAGTACTGAAATCTCCCCACATCAAGGCCTTTCATAGCAATCTCCAATGAAATGGTGTCTAATTTCAATATGTTTGGTCTTTGTGTGTTGAACAGGATTCCTAATGATGCAAATGGTACTGCTATTGTCAATATGAATGATGGTATTCATGAAATTGTACCCATAGTCCAAAAGTTGATTCTGAAGCCATAGAACTTGAGCACAACAACTAGCAGTAGCCACATACTCTGCCTCAGTTGAAGAATTAGCCACCATAGTTTGCTTCTTGCACTGCCATGACACTAATCTGTTGCCAAGAAATTGGCATCCACCTGTTGTAGATTTTCTATCCAAGCTAGCTCCAGCATAGTCACTATCTGAATAAGTAACCAGATCAAGAGGAGAATCTCTGGAGTACCACAATCCTAGAGTAGGAAATGCTTTAAGATATCTGAAAATCTTCTTCACAGCAGTCAAGTGAGAGATCTTGGGAGTAACTTGAAACCTTGCACAGGCACACACTGCAAACATGATATCTGGTCTAGATGATATAAGATACATCAAAGAACCAATCATAGACCTGTACATGTGCACATCAACAGCTTCACCACTATTTTCCTTCAGAAGTAGATGTGTAGTCTTGTCTGCAGGGGTGCTGGATGACTTTGCATCAGTGAATTTAAACTTCCTAAGTATCTCAGCCACATATTTATCTTGATTAGTGAAATTACCATCTGGCCTCTGTAGTACTTGAAGTCCCAAAAAGAATGTGAGTTCACCCATAGAACTCATTTGAAATTTTTCTTTCATCAGCTTCTCAAATTCTTTGCACATCTCTGTCTTGGTAGATCCAAAAATGATATCATCAACATACACTTGAACAAGCAAGATATCATTCTTGTCTTTCTTGATAAACAAAGTTTGATCCACTCTGCCTCTATGAAACCCATTAGTAAGAAGATAAGTGGTTAAGGTTTCATACCATTTCCTTGGTGCCTGATGCAAGCCATACAAAGCTTTAACTACCCTGTATACTTTGTTAGGATATTCAAGGTCTTCAAAGCCTGGAGGTTGTGAGACATAAACCTCCTCATCAATCTGCCCATATAGAAAGGCACTCTTTACATCCATTTGATAAACTTTAAAGCCCATAAATGATGCATAAGCTAAGAATAGCCTAATTGCTTCAATTCGTGCAACTGGGGCAAACAATTCTTCATAGTCAATACCCTCCTCTTGAGTGTATCCTTGAGCCACAAGCCTAGCTTTGTTTCTGATAACAATTCCTCTTTCATGCTTCTTGTTTCTGAACACCCATTTAGTACCTATTACCTTCTTGCCAGAAGGCAAATCACAAAGCACCCAAACCTTTTGAAGCTTAAATTGGAGCAACTCTTCTTGCATTGCTTCCACCCAACTTTCATCTTCAAGTGCCTTGTAAACATTCTTTGGCTCCATTTGTGACAGAAAACACATAAAGAGACATTCATTCTTGCCTTCATGAATCTTAGACTCATATATTTTACTAATGAATCCATGGACATCAGGCAGCTTAGTTTGTCTTCTAGTCTTCACAGGTGAATAGACATCCCCAATCACATTTTCAAGAGGGTGTGATTTATGAATAGAAGTATGAGGAGTCTGAGGAACTGCAATCTCACTTGGCATATTTGAGATTTTAGCATCATTGGCTTGAGCTTCCTCAGTAACTGGAGTTGTGATTTCCACATCTGGTGTTGCAGTGGAAACATTTTGCCTAACAGTGGAATCTGAATTTCCACTGCTTTTAGTATTTTCAGCATTCAAATTACTACCTCCTTCCTTTCCCAAATCACTAGAAGGATGAGCATCTCCAGTCTTTGATATATCATCATTATCTGCATGGTCCCAAAGAGGTAGACTGAATTCATCTTGATCATCTGCATGATCTTTGCTTGGTTCATCATCATCAAGAAACTCTTCTGAACCTGCAAAATCAAAAGAAGATGTTCCTGTAGAAACAAGTACATAATTCATAGTATTGGTTAGAGTATCAAGATCAAACAGCCTTTCTGGTCCAGTTCCTTTGAGATTGACTTTGTTTTCCAGGAATTCCACATGCAGATTCTCTTCAATCTTTTGGGTTCTTAAGTTGAATACTCTGAAAGCTTTACTGACCATGGAATACCCAACAAAATACCCTTCATCAGCCTTTTCATCAAACTTTCCCAGATAATCTATGGTATTGAGAATAGATACATGACACCCAAATGGTCTCATGAAGTCAAGGATAGGAGATCTTCCCCTAAACAATTCATAAGGTGTCTTGTTCTTTGTCTTTACCACTAAAACCCTGTTTTGCACATAACATGCAGTGTTAACTGCTTCAGCCCAAAAGGTGATTGGCAATTTAGAGTCGGCCAACATGGTTCTAGCAGCCTCTATCAGTGTTCTGTTCCTCCTCTTAGCAACACCATTTTGTTGAGGAGTTCTAGCCACACTAAATTCTCTTTTAATACCTTTATCTCTGCAAAACTCATCCATAACTCTATTCTTGAATTCTGTTCCATTGTCACACCTAATGATTTTAACTTTCATATCATATTGGTTTTCTACTTCTGTGATAAATATCTTGAGGATGCCAGTTGTTTCATCCTTGGTTCCAAGAAAGAAAACCCATGTAAACCTGCTAAAATCATCAGTCACCACTAGACAATATTTCTTGAGATTCAAAAATGCTCACTGATGTAGGACCAAATAAGTCCGTATGTAACATTTTAAGTGGGTGAGCAATAGAGTTAACCAACTTTGACCTGCAAGAAGCTCTGTGTTGTTTGCCTTTAAGACAAGCCACACAGGTTTGATCATTTTCAAATATTTTCTGAGGTAATCCTCTCACCAAACCATCTTTGACAATCTTGTTGATGGTTTTGAAGTTAACATGACCAAGTCTTCTATGCCATAACATGGATTCATCCACTGTGGCCTTTGCAAGCAAGCAAGTATAATCATCTTTAGCTACAATGTTGTTCATATCAAAGCTATAGAGATTGCCTTTTCTAGGAATTTTAAGAAGGATCTGACTGTCATCAGGCATCTTAAAATCCTTAGAGAGAACAAAGCACATATATTTGGTAAAAAGAACATTGTTCATCTTGTCACACATTTGTGACACACTAAAATGATTATACTTAAGCTCTTTTACATAGTACACAGGTTCAAAGTCCAAGTTACCAGTTTTTATAACTCCTTTACCAGCAACTTTTCCATTTACTCCACCTCCAAAGCTGACATACTGTCCATCATAATGCTCAAAATCAGAAAGATATGACTTGTTGCCAGTCATGTGCCTTAAACACCCACTATCTGTATATCCTTGATCTGATCTTTTTGTCCTTGGATGTTCCTGCACATAAGAGTAAAGAGTTAGTTTTTTTTGGGGACCCAAGCCATGATTGACTTGGATCTGCCTCGTGTATCAATATAGTTAAATCTATCAAAGGTCATTGATACACCATTGGGATTGGTTGTAGGGGTATTTCCTTTAGGTTTCCATTCCCAACGTGCTGAGGCCTTCACAGCATTGCCCATGTTCCCCCTTTTCTTGTTCAAAACCCGTGCAGTGGTAACCTTTGAATGAGCAGTGGTAACTGCTGGTTTCTTTTTAGGCAACCACTGTTGGTTATAATTAACCTTTTTAGCTTGAAAGGTTCCTTTCCCTGTTTGTGCAGATTTTGCAAAAGTTGTTTTGAAGTTTGCACTTTTAACAGGTGACTTAGGATGAGCAGTGTTAACAGTTTTTGCAGTGGCAAAAGTTTTGAGGCCACTTCTAAGTTGAACTGCTTTTGGGAGCATTTTGCAATGTGAATTAGGGTGTACATTATTTTGAAACCTGTTAGTCTCCACCCTTTATTCCCATGAACTTCCCTTCTCCCAACATGATAGTCACAATAAGCATATAAATGATCAAAACTACCACAGATATAGCATGCCTTATTGTACATTACAAAATCACTACCTAGTTGTTGAGATTTGACATGATTCCAACTCCTCTGGTTACCCCTAGGAGCTGAAGGCTTGTTCCTATACATCTCAGCATACCTTACAGTTGGTCTAGGTTTATTAACCGGTTTCCTAGGTTCCTCTGTAACAGTATTAACAACTTTTGGGATAGAAGCCTCTACATTCTTTTTAACATTCTCATCAACAATAGATGAGTCACTAGCACTCTCAAAAACATCATTATCAAGCTTAATCTCTTCCTCACTTTTCACCACTGTGTCCTTTAAAGGACCATATTCTCTTTCAAGATCCTTAAAATCCTCTATGCCTGTATGAGCTAAGTCTATACCTGGAGGTGAATGAACACCCCTTAGTGGTGGAGGCACAGTATTATAACCCATACCAGACTTAGCTTTATTATAAATTTGAGCATTCCAAATTTTATCAATTGACTTAGACTGATGAAAACATGTGTCTAAAGTTAAATTGACATTTTCAACTTTCTTTTGAAGTTTTTCAAGCTCTTTTTGGTATGCTTCATTCACCGCAGTTGTATGTTCTACCTCTCTTCTAAGAAGAATCATATCATCATTATATTTTGACTCATTTGCCTGATAGTGCTCTATTTGCTTATCTAACACTGCCATAGCTCTTCTAAGATTAGACACAGTATAATTAGCAGTATATAACTCTTGTCTTTCATTAGAATATAAATCATTAAGCCTTTCAACTTCTTTAGCAGCCCTACATGTTTTAGAACAATTATCAAAGTTTTGTACCTTAGAGTCAGAGAAAGCCATAAGAGCAAATTCAGTAGCAACAAGAGCAGCATCAGTATGTTCTTCTTCTTGTTCATCAGCCATGAAACTCCAATCATAACTCACACCATCAATAGCCAACATTGCCTTTGGTTCTTCCACAGTTGGCCCCTTCTTTTTCTTGTACCAAGTAGACTTGTTGTCCTTGGTCTTTGGTCTTCTACATTCTCTAGCAAAATGTCCAAACTTGTGGCAGTTAAAGCACTCCACTTTCTTCTTATCAAAGCCTACAGTTTCATCACCATTGATGTGAATAGGCTTGCCAGTCTTCTTGTAGAATTTCCTAGCCCTCATGCTGAGAAGAGCTATTTGCCATTTTATATCCATCTCTTCCAAGTCATCTTCATCAATTTGCTCTATGTCTTCATGAGTTAAGACTGAGCCATCAACTTGTGTGGATATGAAAGCATAAAAGGTAGGATCTCCAATACTAGCAACCTTCTTCTTTGAACCTGCAATGGTAACATTTACATTACCAGTGGAAACTTTAGAAGCAGCAATAACAACTTCATCATCACTGTCATCTTCAGAATCATCACTGTCAACAGAGGTTGACAACAATGCCAAGCTACTAGAGCTTGTGCCAAGTTTCCCTGCCTTCTTTAACCTTTGCTCAGTAAGTTTGAAATTGTTATAAAGATCATTGAGCTTCATTGTCTCTATGTCTGATTTGTTTTCCCAGACAGTAACATTGGTTTGAAACTCTGAAGGCAAACTTCTTAGGAACTTCAAATTGAGGTCTTCCTTTTCTACCTCAATACCAAGCATAGTCAGTTGAGTAACAATCTTCTGAAGTTTAGTGAAGATACTATCAAGAGAATCATTGCTTGAAGTAGAGAAATTTTCATAGCTTTGCTTCAATAATGTCTTTTGTGTCTTCTTTGTAGCATCATTACCACCAAACACTGAGCAGATCTCTTCAAACAGTTCCTTTGCAGTTGTGTACTTGCTAAATGCAATGATCTGATCTCTAGGAAGAGTCATCAACAACAAACTTCTAGCTTTAAGATCATTCTTCTTGCAAGCCTTTTCAATACTAGATTCAGGCACATAAACTTTCACAACATCTGTGTCACCAACCTTCACAGTACTAGTCACAGGTTTGAAAGAATCACCAGTTTGAATGATCTCCCATAGTGCATAGTCCTGAATGAGAAAGTATTGCTCTATCAGTATCCTCCACATCTCAAACTCATTAAGTTTGAGCTTAGGTAGCCTTGGTGTAGAAGCGTTGGACTGGTTGTTTTCCATCTCCAATGGATTGAGTGAGTAGGTTAAGCTAATTCCTTGGATCTTCTAAAACAAAATATCAGAACCTTCGCTCTGATACCACTTGATGGATCTGGACACACTCCTTGTGTCAATGATATTTTGTATGATATTATTAAGCACGCGGAATTTACTTAGTAATATTTAGAAGATGAATTATATGATGTATTGTATGTAAACACAGATTAAACACAAAACTTAAGCTCCAATATTATTGATGAATAATACGAGTGATCTTAGTTTATCACTAGGGTTACACCTTGAAGCCTTTGTGAGTAATACGTAGGTAAGTTAACAAGTACCTAAGACATTGACCTAGGACCTCCTTTTATACAACAAGGAGTCCTTTACAAGATAAGTATAAAGCTAACATAATAGAATATACACAAGATCTATTCTATACTTATCTAGACGCGTTTAACAAAACATAAACTGATAGAAGTGGTAACAATATACTGGCAGTGGGAATACGTTTCCACTGCTAGTGTTAATCTAAGCAGTGTAAACCACAACTATCCGTGGTAACGCATTATTCCCAACAATCTTTATCCTCCAATCTTGCTCTTGCTAACATCACCGCATCTAGTTTCTTGCGGTATAAAACACAATCTTGTAGTACCTCAACTACGGGCTTTTTCTCATTGAGTTCGAGAAATTTTTGTTCAAGGTTTTCCAAGATGGCTTCTTTTTGGTCTTGGGTTAAAGGTTTGAAGGTGTTTGGTGTAGTGGGTGGTGAAGGTGTGTAATCATTGTTTTTGTTGGTGGATGTGGTAGGAGTTAATTTGTTGGATGAGGTTTTCTTTCTATTAGCCTTCCTCATCTTAACGACTTCCACATTCTCCTTTTCCATAGTGGCACATAATTCCACAAGCATTTCATTCACCCCTTTCTCTTCTTCCAAGTCGGCGATGTTGATCCTCATCTCCCCCAAAGCAAAATCAACTTGAAATTTGGTTGTTACAAGAAAATCCCGCCCAAAACAAACATTGGGCTCATCAGCGTTTCCTTCCTCCAAGACAACAAAATCTGCTTCGAAAATATGACCATGAATGTTAACCTTGAGATTCTTAACCATTTTTCTCCCGTAAGCTTCGTAATCCAAACGTACGTGGCCAATTTGATCAAGAACTTTCTCCACAATATAATTTTCACCATAGGCCATTTTTAGTTGAGCGTCCCACGCACTCACCCTTTCGACACTACAAGGTGTACCGAACCTCATAAGTGGTGAATCATACTCCGTTAGTGGTGCTTGCGTGAATACCACAACTCTACCCTTCTTAGGAAGTTGAACCTTGTTCTCTCCCACTTCTTCCATACTATCCGTATCAATAGCTAAGTCCTTCTTACTCTTTTCCAAAATATTCCCAATCTTCTCCAAAGAATTCCCGGTGTCCTTGAACATCTCATCCAAGTTACGTAGGTACTCAAAAATTCCGCTTAAACTATCCATAACATCTATCTAATCAAGACAAAACAAAACCAAAGACAAACAATCCAAATCATTAGCGTTAGAGTTAGTCAAAACCAAAGCAAACTACACAAACATATACTAAACAAGTAAAGACACTTAACAAAACTAAAAACACAAGCTAAAACTCAAAATCGAAAAACTAGAAATTTTTTACCGAGAGCTCCAACCGGATCGGTTGGCCCTCCAACCGATTCGGTTGGTGGTAAACTTCCTGACCAAAACTTCCAACCGGATCCGGTTGCGGGCTGCAACCGAACGATTAGATCAATTTTCAAATATATTTTTTTAATAATAATATTAATAAAACCTGTTAATTTAATTTAATTAAAGACTATTAATTGTACTTAAACTCTTAATTAATTAAGGCTGCTCATTATCCTTATTAATTAAAAACATTAATTAAGTTAATTAATCGAAACTATATTAAATAATCTACTTAACTACTCATTAAAACTATTAACCCATAAAACTGAAAATTAACTAAGTTAATAACTTCAGTTAAGACAAAATTAACTAAATAGTAAATAAAACTAAAAATGATTAAAATATCAAAAATCTAAAAATTACTAAGAAAAACATAACAATCTATAGGACAATCTATAAAAATCAGAAATGACAAGAATTAAACTAAAAACTATAACACAAAACACTAGATAAAGCAAAACTATAAAAATCAAAAACAAAACTTTTACCGAGAGCACTAACCGGTTTGGTTGCTCGCGCAACCGATTCGGTTAGCCTCTAAACCAAATTTTTTATTTTTTTTTCTTCTTGAAATTCAATTTTAAATTAACCAATTTTACAGAATCTAAACAAAATCAAATTACTTAAAAATTCAAAATCTCCGGCAACGGCGCCAAAAACTTGAAGTGCTTACCGTGTGCAAGTTTTAAAAATTTATAAACACGAATTATCCGGTTATTACTATAAACACATACGAGCAAGTATACTCGTTCGCGATAGCAAAGGTGGGTAAGTCGAGATCTTCTAAAGGATTTTGCTTTTGAAATTGTTTTAAAAGATTGGTAACAAGAAAGCTTTGTCAAGGCTCTCTCCAAAAATGATGGTTTTAGTGAAATTCAATATAAAGAAATATATACTTGTGTGTAGTCTATAGGCAATCATAGTAAGTGTTCATGAAGGCTTGGTGTAAACTCTTGATGTGATGCACAAATCATAAGCAAATGATTTCCAACCCATGGTTTATGTTTGTAAAATCATTTTAAGAACAATAACATATAAGTAATCATTTCGGTCCTTATCCTAATGATTATCCTGTTGGAATCACTTCTAAACTAGAATTCAAGTGTTAGTAATTAATATGTAATAGTTAGCTTAATATGGCTTTTATGTTAGTAATCATGCCAAGGCTTATGTAGAAAGCCCATGAGCCTTGGCCTAAGCCCATAAGAAGGGAAGGTTGCTAGAAGTGTTGCCCTAGCTCCTTGCCCTATAAATACTCTTGTAAACCCTCACTTGAGGGTTGGTTGTTCAATTCACATTCACTCTTTACGCATAAACTTTCTTATACTCATACGTGTGTGTGTGTGTTATTGTTCATCCGATAACTTCTCTTCTCTATTTCTTATATTGATGCTTGTGTTACTAATATGGGAACCTAACAGTGGTATCATTCGCCAAATAGTTGGGTGAAAAGCTCTTGTTTTTGAAGTTATTTGGTTTACGCGTAATACGGTTTCAAACTTTGTCAAGCTTAAAAACTTATTTTTTACACTTTTCAATCCAAGATTCTTGTCTTTTCAATGTTTTTAGGTGTTAAAATATCTGTTTTTGGCAAAAAGTTTCGAACTTTACGTGTATTTCAATGATTTTAAGCTTGTTTTTATACGTGTATGCCTTTCTAAGCGTAAGGTGTTTCTAAGTTTTGGATCATCAAGTTTCACACTTTTGTGCTATTTTGGTGATATTGAAGTTGTTTCATCACAAAAATCTGGTTTAGCATCACTTTGGGCTAAAAATCTATTTTGGTTAAGTTTTACGCGTAACAAAACCCTAAAGTTACGCATAACTTTTCCTTGGATCGATCTTCAGTTTTCGTGGTTTACTCAGTGTTTTCTTGCTTGGATAATCCTGAAAACACTTCGACTTTGGATATCCTTTACACTGTGATAGTGTAAAAGATTTTTTGGGCAAAACCCTAATTTTACGCATAAGCTCAAACTTATGCGTAGAACTCTTTACGCCTAAGATTTTTCTTACGCCTAAGCCTTGTCTTACGCATAAGCTAATCCTACGCATAAGTTTTCTACGCCTAACTTTCTGTTTACGCCTAATCTTAGTGTTTCTCAATTCTTACGCGTAAGCTAATCCTACGCGTAACTATTGCTTTTACGCGTAAGTTTGGTGTTTTTACGCCTAAGTATTGCTTTGCCGAAACTTGGTTTTTCTATGCCTAAGGACACTTCATCAACAACGTTTCATTCGACTACAAAGATCCATTTAACAACACAAGTTTTCAACATGTCACAACCACCATACTCTAGCTACTTTCCTTACACGTATCCTCAACAACAACAACAACTAAGTCCACAACATCAACAATTTAATCAACAACAACAAATTTATCAACAACAATTTAATCAACAACATTATCCACAACATGGAGCAATTCAACCTTAAATGATTCAACCACCACCTAGTCTTCAAGTACAACCTTACACAAACGTTTACAATCAACATCCATCCAGGAACACTATGAAGGAACCGTCTTGGTTTGCTAAGATGTGTGAAGCTTTAAGTAGCCAGCAATCAATTCATGAGGCAGGATCACTTGATAGACCTCTAATGCTCACTCCCGGAAACTATGATCAATGGGTAATTAGGTTCTTTAGGTTTTGTGATCTAAAGAAGCCACATGGAAAGTTCTTAAAGAAGGTTATATTGGAAGGTCCATTCCAGATGCCTATTGTCGTTACACCCGGAGATTCGAATGCTGTTCCACCAAGAGATGATCTCACAAACATTGCAACTGTTACTGACCTTTCTGGTGATGAACTTCTACACTACGAAGCTGATGAGCTCGCAATGCAATATATCCTTTTAGGATTACCCAATCCAATCCTTCGAAGTGTTGATGCTCAAAAGAATGCAAAAGCAATGTGGGAACATATTCATCTTCTCATGGAAGGCATTGAACTCAATCAAGAGGATATGGAATCCAAAATTTACTTGGCTTATGAACACTTCATGATTGAACCAGGAGAGACATTAGAGTCTTATCATCATCGATTCTCAGACATCATCAATGATTTGGATAAACACAACATCATCATGCCAAGAATTGCAGTCAATACAAAGTTCCTGAGTAGTCTTGGTCCTGATTGGGAAAAGTATGTCATTTTCATCCGTCAAGCGAAGAATCTTCATCATGCTATATACGGATTGTTGTACGACTATTTGAAGCCTCATAAAAAAGAAGTTGATAAGGAAAGGATTATCCGTGGCCAAACTGTTTCACCTTCACTTCCGGACAATCAACAACTTGCTTTCTGGGCTCAAACTAGTTATCCTCCTCAACCAACTGCCACAATTCACCATATGATCCGTCACAGCAACAATCTCAACAAACTCAATTGGTTCCATACAACAACAACAATGATCAAGCACTTTACATGAAAGCTAATGAGGACTCAGACGCTTTCAATGCATTGCAACAAGGATTTGTTATGATTGCTAAAGCTTTTGGCCGTTATACAAACAAATCCAACAATCGCATTCGTTCCTCATCAAACACAAGGAATCAGGCTGTTGTGAACAATGGACGAGTTGAAGTTCAGAATCGTGGTTATGGTCGTCAGATGGGTGGTGGTCAAGGGTTTAATGCTATGGGCAGGAATAACATGGGTGCTCCACAACAACAGAGAGCTCAAGTGGTTGAACAGGGTAATGCTCAGAATGGGATAAATGGTCTTCGCTGCTACAATTGTAATGAGAAGGGACACCAGGCTAATGCATGCCCAAAGCCAAGGACTAGGGGAAGTGCTTATCACAAGGAGGCTTTACTTTTGGCTCTTAAGGATGAAGCTGGTGGAACTCTCACAGACAAAGAACAGAGCTTTATGGCAGATGCAGACTCAGATGATGATATGGAGGACTTGCAGGCTAATGCAGCAGTTATGTTGATGACTAATATGCACGAACTCCATATGAGTGACACAGGCCCAGTGTATGGCATTGATGGCTTGTCTCAGGTACCCGAACAAACCATATTCATCTCTGATCTAATATCTTAGCCAACATCTGAATCCGACGAGGCTCAGAATGTTCAACATGAGTCGTCCACATCTCACTCTGACGATTCTCAACTAGACCCCGTAGTTACATTTGACGATCAAGATGATCTTATGGTTACCTTTGAAACTCAAATTGACTCCGTGGTTATACTTGAGGATCTGAATAGTGATCATGTTGTGACTCACGTTGAACACGCTGAACCTTTGCCTAATCCAGATATTGACCTCTTACTCAAAGATTATCAATCCCAAATGGATGAATGTTATTCATTAAATCAGCAATTACACAGTAAAAATGCACTGTTAACCAGGGATATTGAATGCTTAAAACGGCAACTCAATTTTTTCAAAACTCAAGAAAACCGTGAAAAAGGTTTTGAAGCCGCTTTTGCTAAATCACACCAAAATGAAAAATCTTTAGAACGACAGATTCGTAATCTAGCCGCATTGAAGAATGCTTTGTTGTCTCAAATAGAACAACTGAAACATGAACATAAAAAGCAACTTAACGCTCTTACTTTGGAAACTCAAAAAGCCAAGGCTGAGTTGTTAACTTGTCAAAAACAGTTCTCGGCGTACAAAAAGCATTCAACGAAATGAATAGATGACCATCTTGAAGAAATTGTCGACTTACAAAACAAACTTAAAGAGTTTCGAAATATTGTTTATAAACATGGTGAGTCAATCACAACTATTCAAAAGTTTACTTTAAAACCCAATCCAAATGGATATGGACCGAATCTTGCTGATTACAAACCAAAGCTTTCAACCAAAGCATTCAAACCAAATCCTGAAGTTTCCAGTGCAGAATATAAAATTGATGATTCTGTTATGAGTGTTGTTGAATATCATCGTCAAGAGGAATTCGATGTAGAAGACGAGAGTCGATCAAAATTAGAAAATATTGTTTATAACAAACCATTTAACTATTCAAAAGCTGTCACTTTCGTCACACCAAAGGATTCTTCTAACACACCCAGGATTATCACAAAAACGTATGAGTCTTCTAATGTTGCTCCCCAACCAAATTATGCACAAATTTATGGTCGTTTACCTTCACTCAGTGAAGTAAAATCAAAACCCGAAAATCGTCAAATACTTAGATATTTTGACATTTTCACTTATGACCTCAAACTTTTAGAACGTGAGATTGAATTTCATTCGGAAATAAAAGTTGAACATTTTCAATCGCCTCAGGCGCGAGAACAAAGAGATATTTTTCATAAAAGAATTTTACCCCATGTTAAAATTTTGAAAAATTGTGCATTGTATTGGGAAAGGGAATTTCATAAGGAACTTGGATTGATGAAAATCGTTTTCGAGAAAACAGAAACATCTATTTCGAATACAAAACGTAAAAATAAAATGTTACGAAAAGATGTTGATCGACTCTTGGAAGATGTTATCTGTGTTGATATCCATAATATTGTGTTATTGCATTCTTTGCCATATGCATCTGATTATATCTCTATTGATTCTGCTAAAATTGTTAAGAATACTGATAATGTGCATCAGATCGAGTCTTTAAAAGTTGAAAATGAATGACTATTAAACGAGTTTTCAAATGCAAAACGTCGTCTTCAATGGTGTCACAAGGATTGTCAAAATCGTGAACTTGCTTTGCAAAACAAAATCAACCAGTTGCATTCCTAAATGTTTAATCCAAATTTGAGCAACTGGATGATCAAAACGCGTCTTTGAAATGTCAAATCTCAAAATATGAACAAGAACTTGCAAAAGTTAAAAAGGAATATGGTGTCATATTTGATTTACTTAAACAGATTCGTGATGAAGCATCAAGCGAACTTGATCATTATCTTGCACACACTAAAGAAGTCATGAATTTTTCTGGAAATCTTCGTTCTGAAAATCAAGATTTGGTCCACACTATCATTAAGTTAAGGGAGATGTTAGGAAAGTATGAACAAGTTCAGCCTAGCATCATTAAGAAAATTGCACCTGTAACACTTAGCAAACGTGAACCCATAATGCCTACTGACATACCACAAGATACTAATGTGATTCCCTCTACTGAAACAGGAATAGTTGCCTCTTTTCCAAACGTTCGCACTTCACAGCCTAGGAGCAATACAAGGAAGAATAGGAAGTTGCGACCTAAGAAAAGAACAATAAAGAATGCTGAAGTAGAAGAACACCCTAGGACTTTGAATAAAACTCAATTTGCACCCACTTTAGATATTGCGTCTGACAAATGTAATAGAAAAAGTGATGTCACGAATGCTGAACCTTTAAGTACTTTTGATATTAAGTCTGAAGCCTCTTGTGTTATTTGTCGTAAAAGTATGCTTTCTGATTGTCATGATAAATGTGTTGCTAAAGCTATCTTGTCTCGTTTACGGAATCCTAAGAAACGGAATACCTCTAGGCCCACTAATGCTTCTAAGTCTGTGCTTGGTAAACCGCCATCTTTAGATTCTAAGAAACGCATTGCTATCCCTATAGCTTCAGTACCACCTCCAAGTAATGTAGTACCACCTAGTACATTCACTAAGACTAAAGCAAATACTAGTTGGAGATGGCAGAAATGGATACATAATACACTAGGATTTAAATGGATGCCTAAAATCATTGAAGTGTGTATTTCTACTATAACTGCTTCGGAACCCTCTAACTCATCGGGTTCCACATCTACTTCTATTCCATCTGTGTCGTCTGTGTGTAATACAGGTGATACAGATCATCCTTTGGATTGTTGATATCGGATGTTCCCGACACATGACATGGAATCTTAAACTGTTATCAAACTTTATTGCAAAGTTCATTGGCACTGTCAAATTCGGGAATGATCATTTCGCAGCTATCATGGGCTACGGAGATTATATCAATGGCAATATCGAAATTAGCAGGGTTTATTATGTGGAAGGCCTCGGTCACAATCTCTTTTCAGTTAGTCAATTCTGTGATGGAGATTTGGAAGTTGCTTTTCGGGAGAAAACTTGTTTCATTCGTGATCTACAAGGAAAAGATCTTATGTCTGGCTCTCGCAATTCTAGTCTGTACACAATCTCAATGCAAGACATGGTTGCTTCATCTCCCATTTGTCTACTTTCAAAGGCAACATCAACAAAATCTTGGCTATGGCACCGTCGTCTCTCACATTTAAACTTTCAAACCATAGCCAACCTTGCTCGATAGAAACTAGTTGAAGGTCTCCCGAGATTCCGGTACTCTAAAGATCACCTTTGCTCTGCTTGTGAACAAGGGAAAAGCACTCGTGCTCATTTTCCTTCAAAGGTGGAACACAACTCTCAGCATGTGCTTCATCTTCTTCACATGGATTTGTGTGGCCCGATGCGCGTGCAAACGATTAATGGCAAACGCTACATCTTGGTAATTGTCGATGACTACTCACGATGGACTTGGGTATACTTTCTTCGAAGTAAAGATCAAGCTCCATAGATGATCATCACCTTTCTCACGAAAATTCAAGTTCAGCTCCGGAACACAGTCCGACAAATCAGAACAGACAAAGGAACGGAATTTGTGAACCAAACTCTTCGAGAATTTTATGAGAAAGTGGGAATTGAGCATCAGACATCTATTGCACGTACACCAGAACAAAACGGAGTTGTTGAAAGACGAAACCGTACGTTAGTGGAAGCTGCAAGAACAATGTTAATCAATGCTAAACTTTCAGATTACTTGTGGGCAGAAGCTGTATCTACTGCATGCTACACTCAAAATCGATCAATGATTACAAAACGCCACAACAAAACACCTTTTGAGCTTATCCACAACAGAAAACCAAATCTCAAACACTTTCATGTATTTGGATCCCTTTGCTACCCAAATAATGATCGTGATGACTTTGGAAAGCTAAAAGCCAAAGCTGACATTGGAGTCTTTATTGGATACTGTGAGAATTCTAAAGGTTACCGGATCTGGAATCGTCGTACAAAGCAGGTTATGGAAACGATTCATGCAAATTTCGATGAGC
The DNA here is from genome assembly GCA_019973895.1 of Chrysanthemum seticuspe. Taxonomy (NCBI): domain Eukaryota; kingdom Viridiplantae; phylum Streptophyta; class Magnoliopsida; order Asterales; family Asteraceae; genus Chrysanthemum; species Chrysanthemum seticuspe. The sequence goes on from BPTQ01000001.1 coordinate 204,637,097, forward strand.
TTACTGAAATGGCTTCTGAGCATAACAGCTTGGAACCCGGTCACAACCGTTTAAACTTCCCTCAAACCCCATCCTCAGCTGAACCTAGCCCCCAGATTACTCGTCAACAAATGGAAAAGCTATTTGCTCCGCTGTTTAGTGATGACATTGATGAACGTGCTCCAGGTGTATCCGATGTTTCCGCTGCTCAACCTGATCAAATTCCTATACCTAATACACCTGCTACAACAACTACTATTGAAGAAGCACCACCAGTTGACTCTACAACAACAGTTGAACAAACTGCTTCCAACGACGCTGAACCAGCTGATGATGTTCTAAACAATGAAGTACCCCCACCTGCAGATTTTGATCCAAATGCGTTCTTTAACCCGTTTGCTAATGAAACTGCTGCACCTGATGTTGCGGAATCATCTACAAGCCATTTGAATCCTCAAAATCTGCACAATGTATACCAACATCAACCCTCGACACATCGTTGGACAAAATACCATCCTCTTGAGAACATTATTGGCAACCCGAATTAACCAGTCGTAACGAGACAACGTCTTCACACAGATGGTGAACATTGCATTTATGCACTCACTGTCTGCCAATCTGAGCCTAAAAACATTAAAGACGCAATGACAAAAGACAACTGGATTGAATCCATGCAAGAAGAACTCAACCAATTCAAATGTCTTGAAGTATGGGAACTGGTTGAAAGACCAACAGGGGTCTACGTCATTAGTCTCAAATGGATTTGGAAGAACAAATTGGATGCTGAAGGGAACGTAATCAGAAACAAGTCACGTCTGGTGGTAAGGGTTATAGACAGGAAGAGGGTATTGACTTTGAAGAATCATTCGCTCCGGTTGCTCGTCTTGAAGCTGTTCGGATCTTTCTCGCGTTCGCGGTTCATATGAATATAACGGTCTTTCAGATGGACGTCAAAACTGCTTTTCTGAATGGTCAACTGAAAGAAACGGTTTATGTCAGCCAGCCAGAAGGATTCGTTGATCCCGAGTTCCCGAACCATGTCTACAAACTGAACAAAGCTCTGTACGGACTCAAACAAGCTCCTCGGGCATGGTACGATAAGTTATCATCCTTCCTCATTGCCAATAATTTTAACAAAGGTTTGGTCGACCCAACTCATTTCATACAATATCACGGGGCACATATCTTAATTGTTCAAATTTACGTGGATGACATCATTTTTGGGTCAACACATAAAAAGTACTCAACCGCTTTTGCAAAATTAATGAAGAAACATTTTGAAATGTCCATGATGGGTGAACTTACGTTCTTTCTAGGACTGCAAGTTCATCAATCACCCCGTGGTATTTTCTTGAGTCAGTCCAAATATGCCCTTGAACTGTTAAACAAATTTGGAATGCAAAACTGTGACACCTATGCCACACCAATGGCTCATACCGTAGTATCATTGGGTCTCTCATGTATCTAACAGCTAGCAGACCTGATATTGTTTTTGCCATATATCTTTGCTCCCGTTATCAGTCGAGACCAACTGAAACCCACCTCTCTGAGGCTAAAAGAATCCTCCGATACATCAAGGGAACCATTAATTTGGGGATCTGGTATCCGAAGGATTCTGGTTTTGAACTAATAGCTTTTTCAGACGCTGATCACGCAGGATGCTTAGATTCACGAAAAAGTACTTCAGGAGCATTACAATTTCTTGGTGATAAACTGGTGTCATGGCAATCGAAGAAGCAGGATTGTACATCGTTGTCTTCAACCGAAGCAGAATATGTAGCCACATCGGCGTGTTGTGCTCAAGTCATTTGGATGAGAACACAACTCAAAGACTATGGTTATGTATTTGATAGAATCCCGATGTACTGCGACAATCGGAGTGCTATTGCGATCTCGTGCAACACTGTTCAACATTCGAAATCAAAGCACATCGATCTTCGATATCATTTCATCAAGGAGCACGTGGAACAGGGTACAGTTGAATTATACTTTGTGGGTACTGAATACCAATTGGCAGATCTTCTCACCAAAGCCTTAGCTCCTGCTAGGTTTAATGAGTTGGTCTACCGGATTGGTATGCGGTGTTTGACTCAAGAGGAACTAGATAAACTCTTAAAACATTCTTAAAACCAGTCAAACACCAAAACCTCTTTTGTAAATATCTTTGAAAAACAAAATACAAAAATATAAAATATAATAAAACAACAAAAACATTCTTCTAATCTGTATTTCTTTTAACATTGCAAGTACAAACCTTCCGTCAACACTTTATTCTTTCAAAATTCAGTATTTTCTCGATCAAGTGTTGAGGGGGAGAATGCAAATATTTTTCGGTTTCATAAAACCTTGTACTTGCATGTTATCTCATCCCGGTTGTTTCTTTAATAATGGTGGTCACATTTCTGGTTTACTGACACTCCTCGGACTAAAATTTATAAAATTTCAATATTTCTTAAGTCAAGGGGGAGTGTCGTCAAATTTCTTTCCAAATATCCGTCGTTTGGTAACCAAAATGGAAGTTAATGGGCATGAGATGTAAATGGTAAAGGTGGAGGGACTAATTGTGTCAAAATGTCAAAAGTATTTTTAACAAAACACCTCCACCAAACAAATACTTCACATTTATTACACATTTATTATATCACCTACCTAATCCTACGCATAAAAATCATCCGGCAAATCTGTGTTCTTGATCATCAATTTGTAAGTGGTTAAACGTTCTTTACAATAATCTAAACATGGGTTTTGAATTTTTTTGAAAACCAACGGTTAGATTTTAACCTAGAAGTGATTTTGTGTTCTACGCATAAGCGTATGAACACCTAATCAAGTTTGTGTGTTTGTGGTTAAAATGATAGTGTCAAAACGTTTCTCTAACATCAATGATTCCACTTTTATCATTAAAACACACCCAGAAACACGAATTGATTGATTTTTGAATTTAGGGTTTATGCGTAAGTTTGGGGATTTTCAATTGAGAATGTTTTTGGATAAAAAGATAGTTGAGAGATGTTGTTTACAAGTTGAATTGACCATATCCATGCTTAGAATTTACCCAAAAACACTAATTGCATGAAAATTGAAGATTAGGGTTTATGTTCATAAGTATTTGGGTATTTTTGATTCGCTTAGACTTTGATGTTAAAACTTTGATAGAACAACTCATTAGGCTTCTTAGACTTACCAGAACATCTTTTGTGCAATTCCTATGGCTAGAATGCTTACTCGTAGAAATTAAGCTTTAGGGTTTTAAGTTTTACGCGTAACCAGTTTCTACGCATAACTGCTTGAAAGTGTTTCCATGATTAAAACTGAAAAGGAATGTATATAGATGATAATATTGGTGTTATGATCTGTTTATTTTAGGTTTTTACGCGTGTATAACTCAGAATCAAGGTTACTTGATCATCTACGCATAAGGATCATCTTACACGTAGCATGTTATGCGTAAGGTTCTACATTGGGGACTACGCGTATCCTGTGAAGGATATGCGTAAACAGTAACCTCTACGCATAAGGTTGACTCTTACGAGTAAGCCTTACGCGTAAGGTTCAATATACGCTTACGCATAAGCTTTACGCATAAGGCCCTCTTTTCTTACGCGTAATATTTCTTACGCGTAAGTCAAGAACCTACGCATAAGCTTATGCTTACGTGTATACCACTCCTGTTTACGCATAAGCTTGCAAATTCTAAGCCTAAGCCTAGTTTTAACCTTAATTATGAATTGTTACGCGTGCAAACTTGTAAATAAATAAATCATAACGCCACGAAACCAATAATGTCACTAATAAGCTTAAACGTTTAATAAGTTGTGAAAACTTGGACTTTAAAACTCAAAGTTAACCAACTCACAAAACTTATCACAACGTCTTTGGACTATTGGACTAACAAGTGACATTGGACTCGTAACAATCATCGACACATTCAATAATTAGACAATAAAACCAACTGTTGACTAACATAATGTCTTTCGATATGTTGGTTCTTTTGGCTAAATATCTTTCAGATCACGACATGGACGCTCAAATGCAAAACGTGGAAGCACCAAACGTTCTCACCGTTGAAGATATATTCCCTAATGGCTATCCAATGAAGATCGGAAAGAATAACCTTCGTGTTGATTTTGATAGTCTCACCTGCTCATAGTCTTCTTGTTTAATAGCTGTGGACATTCTGAAGAATCACCCTTATCAGAACATGCTCACCAATTCTGCTACAGTGCCAGAGATCTACATTCACCAGTTCTGGCATACAATGCAAAAGATCAAAGGTCAAAATGCTGTGACGGTGACGCTCAACCACAAACAAGTCACCATCACACCAGCAGACTTAAGGGCTGTTCTTCTCATTCCTGTCATTGAGCCAACCGAATACAATGCCACACCAACTGAAGAGGCTGTTCTGCAATTCATGATCGACATTGGTTATGACGAAGCTTCAGGAGTAATCACAAAGCATTCATACGTGGATCTTAAGAATATTCCTCAGCCATGGAGAACCCTCTACATTATCATCACCAAATCTGTTTCTGGAAGTGATAGTGGTTATGAGCATCCCAAGCTCATGGAACTACATATCTTTTGGGCTTTGGTCAACATGAAACACATTGAAGTTGAAGCTCTGATATGGGACGACATGATGTCATTCCTCAAAAAGCTTGGCTCCAAGATCCCATATATCAGATATACCAAACTGTTGATCCAAAGAGCTCTAGGGTATAATCCTAATATCCCCTTGAGAACCAATGACCCCAACAATCAGTCCATGTTGTATGAGCCTACACTCGCAGTCAGATTTAAGGAATCAACAACAAAGAAACAGGGTGCAGTGTTGCCAGATCACCTTCTAACTGATACAGTCAAACAACTTTACTCATACAAAAGGTATCTGGTAGCGGTTGATGAAGGCAAAGTATGTTTTCTTGATGAAAAGTCCTCCGGTACACCTACTAGGAAAACCAGGAGAGGCAGTGCAGGGAGTGTTACAAGCACTGAGAGTCAGCGAAAGTTTCCCAAGAGATCACATATTCTCAAAAGGAAAGTTCCATCTAAGGAAGCTATTCCCATTCCTATTCCCAAACCTGAACCGCAACAAAAGCTAGTGGATGAAAGCTCTGAGGATACTGAATCAGACGAAGAGGTCTTCTACTCTGAAACTCCAATCGATGACACTCCAACAGTAGCTAAACCTCCCTGTCCAATAGCTGATACAGGCAAAGGGAAAACTCCTGTGCTTGAGCATGATAAGGATAGTTCTGAAGAAGAACCATTTGATGAGGAAAAAGACTATCGAAATAAGTTGAAGAACCTCAGACTCAAATATCTTGCCGATGAATTCGTAAAGGATCAAACTCGTGGCCCCGGAGGGTCAAGTGGCGGAACTCAAGCCACACCAGTTTCCGATGCGGTTAATCAACCCGATAAGGGAACTGGTACCACCACCCACGAACAACAACAAAGGAAGATAGAGGATTCCATCAACTACGAATTTGAGGAACCAGACATGGAAAAGACTGAGAAAACTCCTGGTGATGATACTAAGGCTGATGAAACGGCTAAGTCTGGAAATGATGAAGATCTTGATTATGATAATTTTCTTCTAGACAGTCCCGTACGCTCCAAGGAGGAAACTTATGAGCCACCAAAGGACCTTGAGCCACCTCAGGACTCCTCATCATCAGACTCGTCTTCTCACTCTTCACCTCCACCATCCAAAGGCACAACCAGATCCACATCTAAATCGGTGAAGAAACCAACTGACTCTTGGATATCCCGTGCTAAAACAAGGATTGTAAAAGCTGTCAAGCAAGTTAGGACGAAAGACGTGCTCAACAAAAAGCTAAATCAACTCGCTGACAACATCAATTTTCTTCATGCCGAGATAGACAAGATGTCTAGTGAAAGGGAGTATATCCAGAAGTTTCTGTAACGTGATCTTCAAGGGGAATTGAATGAGATGATTAAGGGCTATACTCATAAGTTCTTACTCGACACAGTTCCGGGCGTGACAAGAGAGATGTTTACCAGACAGCTCTATCTAAATCTCATGAAATTGGTCAAGCAAACAATGCAATCCACTCCGGTTACAATGACGATCAATCCAATGGAGCCTGCAGTTCTCTCTGATGCAGAGTTGATTTCCAAGCTGGTGCTACAAATGGGTAAACGATCTGGAACTTTCACCTCTGACGAAAGTAAACTATTTGAGGCATTACTGGAATATCAACTCAAGACTTCATGCAAGGAGCAAGCTGAAAGGCCTAAGCGTCCAAGAGATGATAATGATAAGGATAAAGATAAAGATAAAGAGCCTAAAGGACTCCATCTCAACAACGATCTCCTCCACGCCACCTCCACCCCAAAGGACTCCATCTCAACAACGATCTCCTCCACGCTCTTCTGCTGACAAACCTCAGGACTCTGAGTCACCACCCTAGACAGAGAAAACCGGTGATCATTTCGAATACACTGGTGGTGACGATGAGGAAGTCCCTGAGCCCCAACAACAACCCACCTCTCCCGCTTCATCAAAGAAACCAGCATCCTCATCTAGGCCAAAGAAGAAGAAGAAGATGCCTAAGGCTGATGTCGTCTCATGGCTAGATGAAGATGACACCGAGTATGAATGGTTCTCTACATTAGTTAATGCTACTCCCGCCCTAACTGATGATCAAGATATGGTAGAAGGTCGTACATTGGAGCATGCTAAGTTACTTCAAGAAAAGTTCCCGAGTGAAGAAGATGACGAAATCAGAGTTGAGACGCATCAAGAATGAAGCCTTTCAACTACTCAAAGACAGCTCGGAAAGTGCTATTTAAGTTGAATATCACCTTGAAAACATAGCACGAGCCATGTCTAACAACATTGACTTCACCAGAAGAGACAAGGCTCCATACTACACCGACTGGTCTCGACCTCTACCAACAATTGGCCAACCAGATCAACCTAAGATTCCATTCTGCTACTTCCTCAACAATGACCTGGAATTTCTTCTACACGGTAGCGATGGTTCAAAGAAATACGCTACATCACTTACACTTTCGTTCCCGGCAGCCATATACTCCAACTGCATAGCCATCGAGGAAAAGGCTACTCATATGTTTTTTAACAGTGTGGAACAGTATGACATTGATGCAATGTATGGGATTCACCATTGGCCGGAACGCCGAAGAATCTACTAGAAAAGCTGCCAGGTTCGAAAGTCTAAACATGAAGTGCACAGTGATAAAGGGATCGTTGCTGTTAAGTATGTAGCTCTTTCGTCTAAATGGGACTACACTTTCCTCAAGAAAATCGTGGTCAAAAGACAAGACGAAAGGGACTATGATTTCTGTGAAGCGGACTTTCAGAATTTGTCTCTCAACGACATTGAAGATCTATATCTTGCCAAGGTACAGGGAAGAATGAGACAATTCTCGACTGAAATGCAACGTGAATACATCAAGTCCTTGCTCATCTTCATCAGAAGCATAGTGATCCAAGAACGTGTAGAAGATATACAACTTGCTGTTGAATCGTATCAGACACGTGTCAACCTCACCAGACCTCAGCTAGAACTTCCTAACATCAACCATCTTCCATAATACACTCTCATCAGCAAACCGTTTGGAGTAGTTTACCGCAGTGAACTACAATGCAACTGCTTGATGGCGTGTAGAGATCTTCATAAGTTTGGGGATCACACACTGAAGAAAGTTAGGGACGGCTTAGCTTATCGGTTAAAGGCGATACATGAAGGCATTGGGTCACCAAAGCGATGGAATTCTTAGGAAAGACGGGATGTGAAGAGGATCATCACTCGTATCGATGAAAGGTTGTACAGAAGGGACCAGTTCAGAACTCTGGAAAGCTTTGTAGGTGGTCGTCCCAGGATTACTCTCACAGGCTATCAACGCCCTGTTCGCATTCCTGGAAATATTGCTGGACTACCTGGTACCCCTTAATCTGTTTCAGTTTCAATATTGATTTGGATGTGTGATTATATAATGACTATGGCTTGTGCACACATAACAGTGTACAACCCGTACTTGTAATGAAAGGTCCCTGTGGTATGCTTCAGTGCCACAATCCTTATAAAAGGAGCGAAAGCTTCTTACTTTTGAGTAAAACTTATCAAACCTTTCAATTTTCAAAAGGTTTTGCTCAAAAGAACAAGTACTTCCCCTTATGATTTTCAAAACCTCAAAAGTTTATATCACTTGTTGAGGGGGAGTATTTGATTAAAAACTTTGTTCACAAAATGTTCTTTGTGGTAATCTTCCTGCAAAACTCGAAATGGACATATTCGATATCAAAATTTCGTAAAAAATAACATTTATATGCCATTTTTGAGGGGGAGAAAAATTACGTGATAAGAAATATGTTGTGAAATTGCAAATGAATCTTTGTGCTATAGACTTAACCAATGAATTGACGAGATCTTAAATGTTAGTAACTCGAAAAGGCTTGTTCGGGACGGGTAATAATTTCAAGCTAGTTCGCTAGTGATGTAAACGTGTCTCGCAAAGGACTTGTCCGAGTAGAATGTACCATTCGAGAAACTCTTGGTAGACATGAACTTTGACGGGTTTGACAACCTTTCGAGGCTTTTCCACACCTTCAAGATAGTTATTAGAGCTAGTTGTCACCTAAAAGCTGACAATGTAACTCTTTAACTATGCAACGTAACCGTGTCTCGCGGGGGATTGTCTATCTTGAGTTGATTAATTCAAAAAGTGCACGCTCTTCCCTCACCATGCAAATTTCTGTCAAAACACTTTAGCATGTGTGGAGGGGGAGTATTTCTGTAAAATCTCAAACTCTCAACAGTGGTATTAAAATGTTTCTTATTCATAACCACTTTGAGAGATTTTCGTGAAAATGGTTTTATGGCAATGGAGTTATAAGGTGATTAAGGTTAGGAATAACCGTCCTATGATCCGCCAGAGCCGGAGAGATCTACCCAAGGACACTACCAATAGTTAGAATAAGAAGTCTTTAGGTATGATTATAAAAAAGAGAAAATGAGAATCGGAGAAAGAAGGAGTTGAAGAATTAAAAGGAAAAGCAAAGAAAAGGGTGAAAATAAATAGCCCTCCAAATTATTCAACTTAGGGCAGACACCGGGTTCAATTCATATGCCACTGGTTGTCACTTGATGACACCAGTATTGAAGATCAAAGTCGTCATGGACCCAGTGATGCATGCACTAAACCTTCTTAGCCACTCAAGTTTCTCTCAACAGAAGCTTGTTTCATTCTCACAGGGAACCCTACGTAAACTATCGGCTTTCTCTTAGAGATTGCTGGTATTGAAGAAGGAGACCCTCTCCCTAGTCTCCGCTCAGGAAAACCAAAGCACACTATTGAGTCTAGAGCTACGAGATTCATCAAAAGATCTCTTAGGTACACTTGACATTTTATCGCTTGTCGTTCAACAATAAGAACGCAAGTGATACTTTATCGTGTCCTTCACAGATCTTAGCAATCTGTCGAGAACATTTATGAGAGGTTCACATATGTGATCCTCAGTGATTGAATGGAAACTCCTGCCAGGGTCAACATCAAACAACCCTGACAGCAGGTCACTTCGGTAACTCCCCGTGGATTACGCTTAGTGTGTCTCAAACGGTCTACAGTCGTAAGGTGATGCTTCGGTGTATCTCAGCGACTCATCTGAACTGTAGGTGTACTTCGGTACATCGCGTTATCTCACTTGTGGGACTCCAGTTCAGGAACAGACTTTGTGAGAATTAGAGTTGTGTTTTCACACTATGCTGTTAACACTCTCAAAGTTCAAACTTGTAAGTGCTGGAATCCGCTTATCACTAACCATTCTTATGTTTTCTTCTTATGGAAGCTCTGGAGCAGACTGATCGTGCAGATTCTTCACATGCTCATACCAACAACATCACCAATGGAAGTTCTCTCAAAAGGCAACACAAAGTCAGAATGATTCTTCGTCAAGCCAAAGAATCTACAAAGTTTAAAGACTAAGAGAACTTCATCAGTACTGAAATCCAACGTCAAAGAGCGTGTGAGCATGTTGAAGAAAGACTTGGAGACACTGGAGCAACGAAGCAGACCTGATACAGACAACAACATACTATCACTACCATCACAAAGAATAAAGATCACAGAACAAAGAAAATGATAACGTCAAAGCATAATTTTTCAAAGGAAACAATTTCTCTACACTGGGGAGATTGTTCGAATCAAGGCAATTCTTCTCACAAAAAAGAAGAATGTCAGAAGACGTCAAAGCTACTATTACATTTGCACCTTCAACGTTTATATTATCAATCACTAACACTTAGGGGGAGATTGTTGGAATCACTACTAAACTAGAATTCAAGTGTTAGTAATTAATATGTAATAGTTAGCTTAATATGGCTTTTATGTTAGTAATCATGCCAAGGCTTATGTAGAAAGCCCATGAGCCTTGGCCCAAGCCCATAAGAAGGGAAGGTTGCTAGAAGTGTTTCCCTAGCTCCTTGCCCTATAAATACTCTTGTAAACCCTCACTTGAGGGTTGGTTGTTCAATTCACATTCACTCTTTACGCATAACCTTTCTTATACTCATACGTGTGTGTGTGTGTTATTGTTCATCCGATCACTTCTCTTCTCTATTTATTATATTGATGCTTGTGTTACTAATATGGGAACCTAACATATCCTTTAGAAAATCCATTTGTTTGTAAAATGTTCTTATTAAACTCGTTCCTACGAATCTTTCGACCTTTCGTGATGAAAATGTTTCTAGTCTTGTTTCAATAAGTAAGCATGGTGGTTGTCAATCACCATATCCCCATACTAGTTTGTCACTTAACTTTTTGGAATAAAACACAAGAGAAATCCTTTCGGTCCTTTTTCTTAAAACATGTTTTACCGACAAATCAAACAAGACTAGTATTTTTCCAACAAACTTATTTAAAAAAGATCATTTATACATGCATCACATATGAGAACACTAGTATGATTTCCTACATCCTTACACACAAGTATATTCAAGAACTACTCCATGATAATTATAACAAAACACAAGTAATAACAAAGTAATTCCAATAACTCAAAAGAATAGAAATCCATAACAAGTTTCATAGAATACCTAAACTTCTGGGATTACAAGAACTAGAATTCGTGGATTATAGCAACCACACGCCTCTAATCACCTAGCTTAACCGTATAACTCCGAATGATCAAAATAATGAATGAGAATGAGTCTCTCCAACCTCCTGGACGTTTCACAGTAATAACTAAACTTTTGAGATGAATAAAATGGTTGGTAATAGTTTTGGTGTAAACTATTACACTTTGGTTTTGTGTCACACCTAGACTACTAAGTCTAGGTTCATGATACAGCCAAAGAAACATAACTAACTGGCCAAAAACGTTCTCTACAAGTAAATAACAGGAAATGATCGGCCTCCAATGATTATGGGGAGTTAAGGCAACATTAAATGCAAATTTGTGTAACTCCAATCCATGCAACCGGATCGGTTGCGCCTTTTTCACTTCGACCAACTGGATTGGTTGCGGGCTCCAACCGAACGGTTGGGTGCCTCTTGTATCCCTAGTTTTGACTTTTGTTGACTTTTATTGATTTGCGCCTTTTTCTTTGTTTTCGTTGATGATTTCCAAGACGAAACTTGATCTTAACTTGTTGTAGATACTTAGAAATCTTTGCGCTTCCTAGTCATTGAGTCCAAGAGCTTCCTTACTCGACTTCCTTCCTCGAGAATTCTCCAAACGTGCATGAAAACTTCATTTCTTTGTCTTTTGTGATACATGGCTACATACACATACACAATACGCAACTTTTGCACTTTTGCAACAGTTATGAGTAAATATAGCCTATTATCATACACAAAACTAACAATAATGCTACTAAAAACATGTTCATTTTGAGTGTTATCAAGCCCTTAAGCTTTAGTATGTTACGTAATAATCCGGAGCAATGTCGAGATTATAGTCCACATTCTCCTCCTTACTCTTGATCGTTGCTTCATCCTAGATCTTGAAATCCGAGCATTTGCCGCATAGTGACAAACTTTAGTCTTGCTAAAGCTCTAGTTAAAATTTCTGCTCTTTGTAATTCTCCATTGACGTGTTCCACATTGATGTATCCATTCTCTATGCATTCACGAATGAAATGATAGCGAATGTCGATATGCTTACTTCTTCCATGAAAAACTGGGTTCTTGACGAGTGCTATTGTTGAGATGTTATCAACCTTTAGTGTTATTCTTTTCTCCTCCTAACCCGTTATTTCACTAAGTAGCCGTTATAACCATAAATCTTGACATGCTGCTCTAGTAGCTGCCATGAATTCTGATTCACATGATGAGAGTGCTAGTGTAGGTTGCTTCTGAGTGCACCATGTAATAGGTGATTCTCCAAAGTAAAATATAATTCCAGTAGTTTCTTTTCCTTGATCAATATTGATTCGATAACTACTACCGCTATAACCTGTAATTTTGTAGCCGCCGTCTTTCTTGTATATAATACCATGCTCCTTTGTTCCTTTGATATATCAGATTACTTTCTTTATTGCCATCAGGTGATGATCCTTTGGGTCTTGCATGAATCTACTGAGTAGTCCGACTGAGTAACTAAGATCTGGTTTTGTATGTAGTAGATACCCGAGACATCCTATTAGGCTTCTGTAATAAGTTGCGTCAACTGAGTTTCCATATTCCGCCTTGACCAACTTAGTACTGGGATCCATAGGTATCTTCGTTTCATTACTTTCCATCATAATTGCATCTTTTAAGATTTTGTTGATGTATCATGTTTGCTTGATTGTAATCTCTCCTCCTGTCTGAGTAACTTCTATACCGAGGTAATAAGCTAACAATCCTAAGTCACTCATTTCAAATTTGTCTTCCATCTGGGATTTGAACAAGTATATTTCCTTTCTTGGAGTGCCCGTGATTATCAAATCATCAACATAAACTCTAACTACCAGTGTGGAATTCTTGCTTCTCTTTGTGTAAACTTCTTGTTCGAGATTACATTTCTTAAAGTCTAATGACTTTACGGTTTGATCAAGTTTCACATTCCATGCTCGTGGTGCTTGTCTTAGGCCATATAAGCCTTCGTGAGCTTGTAAACTTTCCCTGAATTTCCTTGTTGTATAAAACCTTCAGGTTGTGTGACGTAGACTTCTTCCTTCAAATCTCAATGTAAAAATGTTGATTTAACATCTAAGTGATGTACTTGCTATCCATGATATGCTGCTAGTGCTAAAATCAAACAAACTGTTTCTATACGTGCAACTACGTCGAAGTCTATTCCTTGTTCTCGTACATATCCTTTTACTACTAGTCTTGCTTTGTATTTTATGATTTTTCCTTTTGCATCCCTCTTGGTCTTGAAAACCCATTTGAGTCCTATTTCCTTCTGATTTGTAGGAAAAGTAGTAAGAGTCCATGTGTTATTCTTGTTAATTGAATCCAGTTCAATTTCTATGGCCTCGATCCATTTCTTATCTGTTGATGCCTCCTTGTAGTTACGTGGTTCTTCTCCCGCAAATAGCAGACTTTTAGTTTCAACTTTACGTGCATACTTATATATTTCCGTTAAGTCCTTAAAACCTTGTACCGGTGTATCATCAAATCCCTTTTCTGAGCTCTTAAATGAACTAATAGTAGCATCTTACGTGGAAAACTAGAAGGGGTGGTTGAATAGTTTTACCGTTTAAAACTTGGTTTTAAACTACTTAGATCGACTTATGTCAATCTATTTCAATGTGTGTATTGGATGTTGATAAATAAGCATATGAGTAAATAAAACTAAGATAAAGAGTAAGAAGCACAAAACCATAACGCGAGTATTTATAGTGGTTCGGCTACAAGGACACCTTCCTTGCCCTACTCCACTCCCCGAGTCACCTACTCGAAAGTTTGTAATCACTACACAACACAAAACTCCTTGTGGCGGAGAAGCCTTCACAACGTCGCCTACTCTTTATCCGGTACAAGGCTAGACACCGGGTTCTTCCACGAGGTAGAACCAAACCTATCACAACGTCGCCTATACTTTATCTGGTACAAGGCTAGATACCGAGTTCCATTATAAAGGAGGAACTACTAGCCAACACTACACAACACCTATCCAAAGGAGATTTACTCCCTATGAAAACATCAACAAGGATATCAATATCCTTTGACCCAATACAAATCTATCTTGTACATCGACACACCATATCGAATGTACACCCTAGGCACCTTTCACTAATGCCTTTGACTCGACTTCTAGGCACCCTTCACTTATGCCTTAAACACGGACTTTCCGGCACCTTTCACTAATGCCTTTGACATGGACTTTTGGCACCCTTCACTAATGCTTTTGACACGGATCTTCGACACCTTTCACTAATGCCTTTGACTTGATCCTTTAGACATCTTTCACCTATGTCTTCAACACAACACTTCTAATGAGAGAAGAAAGAACTATCAACAAGATAACATCAGTAGTCTTGATGATGACAAAGTTTGGCAACCCATGGACTTGAGCTTGCTCGACTTCAAGAGGTGATGATCTCGCCTTTAAGAGGAACCTAGAGAATTACGCAAAAACAAAACTACATAGAAAGATCCCTTGGATTTGAGGTTAGAAAGTTTACAATACTAGGAGAAAATGTGTATGTAAGAGGTGAGTTACAATGAAGAAATGGCTCACTATTTATAGACAAAATATGTTACTGTTCAACGGATCCCTTACTTGAGGGATCCGTCCAGTGTAAACTGGGGGGAACCGTGGGACGCTCCTCTTTATCCATGGGCTATAGGTCATGGATCATGGGTATCCAAGTAGATACAATGTATCTACAAGATGCAATGCATCTAGTCAACGGGTTATGGGTTAGCTCCATGGGTCATGGATAATACCCATAATGACTTATGCATGATGTCATGTAATGGGTTATGGGTTATGGATTATGTTCCATGGGTATGGGTCATGGACTTTGGGTTTACCCAACTTCATTCAATGTATTAAGTCAATGGGTTAAATACTTAAACTTCTACCCATTCTATTACCCATTATAATACATACTAAGTATGTATACATCTACCCAATATGTGAACCCTAGTTTTTGTACATATGCATTACTAAATCATGAAAGCAATATTACTTGTTTAATGTTTTATTTAAAAATGTAAGTGTGTTAGTAAACTATTGGCTCAAACCATTTACGTATTTTATTTGTTTCGTTAAAATGATCTTACGTTTGTTATCGACAAAACACTAGAAGATCGTAAAATATAAATAAACGTTTTTACGGCTTAAGACAAACTTTTTGTTTTTGGAGAATGTGAGCAAATCGCCCAAGGGTTAAGACAAACTTTTGGTTTTTGATCCAAAACCAAAGAGATAGAGATCGATCCTCGTTACGAAGGAGTTCAACTTAACGGAAGAATTCCAATACAAACCGTGGACAGATTTTCTCATTGATTCCGAGAAGGCCTTCTAGTCCTATGGTTCATAAAGAGGTATTAATACCTTCTTCGTATAGTAGAGGTGTGTCAACAATACGTCCTTCATTGAAGTGACGAGTTTCGAGATGATTGAACCCACGGACATGATTGCCAGGTGTGTTGGGCTCAAAGGAGATATTAGGAATGTATATGTGAGTGAGTTGAGAGTCGAATTCATACTCATGACTCATGACGAGACCTACGGAAGTGAGAAGTTAATATGAGGAAATGCATCAAAGGACATTTGATAGATGAAAAATGATCTTCTAATGTTTTTACTTGATTTTTATTAACAATGACAATTAACTTACTTAGTATTTAACATTCTAGTGGGATTTTTCTTTTTATGGTAGATTTTTATGAAATGATTTTTATGTTGCACGAGATTCTGTTTCCCAGTTCCACGGTTTTCACGATTCCCTTCCAAGAGGGATCTGGCTAGTTAAACTTTAGGGATCCGTGGATCTGCAGTGATAGAAAATTGGCCTTGACCTAGATTTTTGCAAATTTTAGGTTTATAAAGAGGAGGTGTGTTCTAGCCAATATTTACTAGTTAAGCATGCATTGTAGGTTTCAAAAGTATGTTAAGATGAAAGATACAAATGAAAAGAAAATGATAAACACATAATGAAAAACAAACGAGAAAAACTAAGACATTAGTAATATTTCATTTCAACGCTAAGAGCGATAAAAAGGATTGGATATATGATACAAATGTAGATTAACAACACAAAGTACATGTCTCCATGAGAAAACTTGATTATGGGATACACGAGAGCGATGATCATGAAGGCGATATAAACCATGATGATGAACTTCTTCCTTGGTTTTGATTTGAGATGAGATGAGATGAGAGGGAAGATGGAGTTTGAATGAGTTGTAAATTTTGAAAGTGGAAGATTTGAAAAATGAGGTTTTGGTGTAGTTGACGAGCCGAGGGAGATTTATGGGGAAAGAGGAATTTTTGAGATTTGTGTTTTGTTTTATTATTAGAAAGATTTGATTTTTGGATTAGGAAAAATAAAAACACATGTTTATAAATCTAGACTATAGACGGAAGAGACATACGTATGCAAGAAAAGTTTCCTAACGAAGCTACGAGTGATGCATGAGCATGTGAAAAAGTAATCATATAGGTTCCTATGCAAACATACTTATTCTAAGCTAATGTTATTTAGAAATAAGTTAGAAAGTCATACCTCTAATGTAATTATGAGTGTCTTTTTCTTTTGACAAGAAAAATGACAATAGATAACTCCGGTTCCTTCGTGATCTAGATGGTAATTAAGATACCTTCTTAGGAAAGGTAATCTTGTTACCAAGAAATTCCCTTGGCTTGATAAAAATGAGCTTTAACTAAGCAAAATGACAAGAAAGGTTAGTGCAATTTAGTAAGATAAAATAAGAGATAAAAATATAAAGTTGTCATCTAATCAACATCCTACAAACGTGTTTTTAAGACATGGTGTTTATTTTTGTAAAAGACCTTCTTTGTAGTTTTCAATTATACACGGATCGTGTCAAGTTTTTAATGTACAATATACTTTAAAAACTTGGTAACGAAGCTCTAATACCAATTGTGGAAAACTAGAAGGGGGGGTTGAATAGTTTTACTGATTAAAACTTGGTTTTAAACTAATTAGATCGACTTATGCCAATCTATTTAAACGTGTGTATTGGAAGTTGATAAATAAGCATATGAGTAAATAAAACTAAGATGAAGAGTAAGAAGCACAAAACCATAACGCGAGTATTTATAGTGGTTCGGCTACAAGGACACCTTCCTTGCCCTACTTAACTCCCCGAGTGACCCACTCGAAAGTTTGTAATCACTACACAACATAAAACTCCTTGTGGCAGAGAAGCCTTCACAACGTCGCCTACTCTTTATCCGGTATAAGGCTAGACACCGGGTTCTTTCACGCGGTAGAACCAAACCTATCACAACGTCGCCTATACTTTATCCGGTAGAAGGCTAGATACCGAGTTCCATTACAAAGGAGGAACTACTACGCAACACTACACAACACCTATCTAAAGGAGATCTACTCTCTATGACAACATCAACAAGGATATCAATACCCTTTGACGCAATACAAATCTATCTTGTACATCGACACACCATATCGAATGTACACCATAGGCACCTGTCACTAATGCCTTTGACTTGACTTCTAGGCACCGTTCACTAATGCCTTCAACACGGACTTTTCGGCACCTTTCACTAATGCCTTTGACACGGACTTTTGGCACCATTCACTAATGCCTTTGACACGGATTTTCGACACTCTAATGCCTTTGACTTGATCCTTTAGACATCTTTAACCTATGTCTTCAACACAACACTTCTAATGAGAGAAGAAAGAACTATCAACAAGATAACATCAGTAGTCTTGATGATGACGAAGTTTGGCAACCCATGGACTTGAGCTTACACGACTTCAAGAGGTGGTGATCTCGCCTTTAAGAGGAACCTAGAGAATCACACAAAAACAAAACTACATAGAAAGATCCCTTGGATATGAGGTTAGAAATTTTACAATACTAGGAGAAAATGTGTATGTAAGAGGTGAGTTACAATGAAGAAATGGCTCACTATTTATAGACAAAATATGCTACTTCCACGGATCCCACGAATCCCTTACTTGAGGGATCCGTCCAGTGTAAACTGGGGGAACCGTGGGACGCTCCTCTTTATCCATGGGTTATGGGTTATGGGTCATGGATCATGGGTATCCAAGTAGATACAATGTATCTACAAGATGCAATGCATCTAGTCAATGGGTTATGAGTTAGCTCCATGGGTCATGGATAACACCCATTATGACTTATGCATGATGTCATGCAATGGGTTATGAGTTATGGATTATGCTCCATGGGTATGGGTCATGGACTTTGAGTTTTACCCAACTTCATTCAATGTATTAAGTCAATGGGTTAAATATTTAAACTTCTACCCATTATAATACATACTAAGTATGTATACATCTACCCAATATGTAAACACTAGTTGTTGTACATATGCATTACTAAATCATGAAAGCACTATTACTTGTTTAGTGTTTTATATGAAAATGTACGTGTGTTAGTAAACTATTGCCTCAAACCATTTACGTATTTTATTTGTTTCGTTAAAATGATCTTACGTTTGTTATCAACAAAACATTAGAAGATCGTAAAATATGAATAAACATTTTTACGGCTTATTCGTTCTTCCTCCTCTGAGTGTGGGTTGTAAGTATATGTTGGTGGGATAGTTGGAGAGTTTGGAGCAGTAATTGGTCCCTGTTCCTGATAGGTATTGTTATTATTTTCTGAGTTGACTGATGTAGTGTTTCCATTGTCGACTCCTTCTACCACAAAATGAGCCTTGTGTACTTGTTTCCTCTCCGTGGTTATCCCAATCCCATGGTTTTGTTTCCATAAACTTTTTTCTTTGGTAAAAGGATTATACCCGGTGAAAATAAAAGTTAGAATTTCATATAAAGTTGCACACTTTTTAGTTTACATTCGCTACATGCTAACAAACTAAAGTATATATCTAGCGTCATGTAACTACCAAGCGTGAAACATTATACTTACCGAACACAACATGTTTCCTTTTTCCTTTTGGATCATATAGCCTATATGCTTTCGATCCTTCCTCTACTCCTAAGTAAATCATGGGTATGCTTCTATCATCCAGCTTTTGCAAGTGAGGTATTGTTACCTTGGCATAAGTTGTGCATCCAAATATCCTTGGTTTTTTCAGGTTTGGTTTCCTATTTTAGAGTGCCTCATATGGAGTTTTATCTACCAGGGCTCTTGTAGGTACCCTATTTAGTATATAAATGGCGTGTCTGACTGCTTCCGCCTAAAAGTTTAATGGTAACTTCATTGCTTTCATCATACTCCTCGTAGTAGATATCACTATTCTATTTCTCCTCTCCACAACTCCATTTTGTTGAGGTGAGTATGGTGCCATCAATTGTCGTGCTATTCCATTTTCTTTGCAATACTTGGTGAATTCATTTGATGTGAACTCACTTCCCCTACCTGTTCTTAACATTCTCAATTTTGTTCTCATTTCCATTTCAATTTGTTGTCTAAATTCCTTGAAAGTGTTAAATGCCCGATCTTTCGATGTCAGAAAGTAGGCCCACATGAAACGTGTACAGTCGTCCACTAACAAGAAAATGAGTTTCTTTTCGGAGTGTGTGGTTGGACTTATAGGGCCACAGAGGTCTCCATATACTAAATCCAAAGGGTTCTTTGATCTGAACTTAGCTTGATTTGGAAATGGTGTCCTACTCTGTTTTCCTAATAAACATGCATCACAAATCTATCCTGCATGATTTATTCTTGGTATTCCTTCTACTAGACCCTTCCTTGTCATCTTATTGATGTCGTCAAAGTTTAGATGACCTAATATAGCGTGCCACAACCATGCTTAGTTATCTACATTTGCTAAGAGGCATATGGGTGTTTCTATTTGCAGTTTAATACTGTAAAGTCTATTCTTAGATCTTTTAATCTTCATCAACAAGTTCTTATTCTTATCATACAAAGTCAGTTGGTTTCCATCCATGATGATTTTATAACCTATCTATGTAAGTTGTCCTAAACTTAGTATGTTGCTCTTGAGGTTTGGAATGTAGTATACATCGGATATTATCTTTTGTTCATGGTTCCTACATCCTAACAATATAGAGCCTCTTCCCTTTATCTCTACATACGATCCATCTCCAAAATGAACACGTCTGTGACAACCCGTACTTTCAGGTCATTTCTCAAAACAATTCATGCTTCACAATTTCAACATTTATCGTAAACTAGGTTTGCGTGTTCCAAATTCGCGTAACCTTTATGGTTTAGCGGCGAATTCATGATCATATCATCACGAACATTTCATATGGACTAAGTTTAGTCTACATTTCATTAGCATCATTTGCATCATGTTAGTTCATTCATGATTTTGCATTTCACATTAAACGCGTAAATTTTATATTAAATAAACGTTATCGCGTGAGTTATTATTTTAAAAATTTAATCCGATACTTCCAAAAATGATCCCGATATATTTTTATACTTACATTTAGTTTATAAAAACAATATTTTTAGTTTACCTAGTGTTTTAAATTTATTTTGTATATAAATCGTTAAATTTATATTATTACGACGTTTTTCTTAAAAACTACACGATAATTATTATATCACTCAAATTTTACAAGGAATGTATTTTTACAATTTTTATAATCTCATTATACTCTACTTTGATCTATTAAAAGTTACTTTTACCTAAAACTACCTTAAATACACTAATGTATATAAAACCTTACAAGTTATTTTTTACCTACACATCTTTCCTACACTTATTACAAATTATATACATTATATAAAAAAAAAAAAAAAAGATATTTTGGTAAATCCCTCCCCCCTTGGCCGACCAAGGGGGAGGTAGCATTTAATGTTGGTAATTTTTTTCTTCATTGATAGTATAGATTTATACTCCAATACCTCATTCATTTCACTCATTCATTCTCATTTATTCAAGTCAAGTAAAAGTTGATTTTCTCTCTTTGTTTCATCCTCCAAAAACCGGTTCTACAAGGAGATAAGAAGGGATCACCAAAAATTTTACAAGCTCAAGTTAAACACTCTAGATTACACTCTTATTAAAGGTTTTGAAATAAAAACCTAGGGTGTTTAAGTTAATCCTTGTTCTAATCACCTCATCATAGTAGCTTGTAAGCATATCATTTACATTTTTCATCTTTCCTTATCATTTCATATGTATTTCTTCATTTTCTTAGCAAGCATGCAAGACTTATGTTTATTTATACCATTTTTACATTGATTTTTAGAGTTATATATATAAAGGTCATCCTATAATTTATCCCTTGTTATTTATTGGTCTTGATGATGTTTAGGAACCCATGACACCCTAAGAAGGTGTATGGTAGGATTAGAATAGCTTTGGAGTTGATTTGAAGGGATTGGAATAGGTTTAGTGCGAGAAAAACTATTTTCGACAAATATATAAAGTGGTCTGATCTTGTTTTGTTTTTCTGGAAAATCCGACAGAAGGCACGAATTTTTGGCCTTGATATTTAGAAAATATACTTTAAAACGAATTTGTGGCCGCTTGAACGGATTAAAACGGAGTTATAACGAAGAAGTTATGAATTTTTCAAGTTTAACGACGAAATATATATTTTCTGAAATTTCAGCAACCTATTTTTATTTTGTACGAGTCAAAAAAACGAGTCCTAAGCTTTACAAATTATTTCGACTTATGAAAAATATATTAGTATACTTTAATACGAAGCTAAGGACGTATAATACGTAGAAAACGGATTTGTAACGACTAAAATATACACGTTTTCATAAAATTTCCGTAACTTTATTTTTAGAAAAACTATATTATTTTTACGAGACAAGTGTTACGGTAAACAAAACGACCATGTTGAAGGCTGTTTTTATCGATGACGTAGAACTTTTTGTAACGAGATGTCTTCTAATAAAATCGAGATCACCAAGCATATTTTCCAAAATGACTAACCGTTTGAATAGCGGAGTTGTAATAAATTATTTACGGTTGCTTAAACTTTGCCGAAACTCACTTTTTACACAACATTTGGACAAAATCACCATATTCAACCTCTATTATCTTTATGTTCGAGACCTCTATGACGAAAACTCATGAACTAAAACTTCTAGATTTTGATACAAACTTTCCAAAACCGTTGAATTCGTTTCCTAACGTTCGACGTACACTATTTTACGACTAGCTTTTCGAAGTCATTTTTGTCACTTTCATGAAATTTCCGACGACTTTATTTTACTACGAAAAGTTAAAATTTCACAATAAATCATTACTAAACTATTGTAGGATGACATTTTGACGTAAATACTTGTGAAGTAATTTAAAAATGGTCAAGACGTCAAAAGAGTATTTTTCGACGATAAGTATTATTTTCAAAACTCACAAATGGTATAAATAACATACGAAATGCATGCATAACATTACATCATAACTCATTGCGTATCATATCATTCATAATAGGTCAAGATTAAAGTATCCCGCTATACCTCAGTGTACTCACTCTTGTCATCATACCAGTTTATCAAGTGAGTTTTCATAGCCCCGTCGTACATGTTTAATTATTTTCAAACCTACGGGGGAGAATACATTGCACAACATTTTTATTACGATACCAAGTATGTTAAATTCATTTACATTGCTTAAGTTACCACATGCCAATTGAAAGTCCCCATTTCCTGAACATGAACCGTTAATCTTAGAAGCGAGGGTGAGTGGATAGATCTATCGAGGGTGACGCCTCCATCCGGGTTGGTGAATCCCAACTAGTCATACGGATGCATTTCATTTAATAACATTATTGAGTTGTCTGGCAAACACTCTGTTGGGGCATACATTATGAACAGTCTAGTTTCGGTGTCATGGACTTATTGCAATTGTAACATTTTTCTGTGACATGATTCTCATACCTGGTCTATACTTGCGTAGTCGTATAAAACATTTACCTAAACCTATGATTTCTCACCAACATTATTGTTGACCGTTTTAGCAATGTATTTTCAGGTAACTAAGGCATTATCATCATGGCATGGTTAAGGAACCACCTTTTGAGTCGCGGCGTCGACTTATATCATTGTACATTATGACACTTTCTTTCAAAACATCGTTTGGACTTGTAATATATTTATATTTCCGCAAACTTTGTAAACTTTTGGGACCTATGTTGTAACTCTGAACGTTTTTATTAAATATCCAACGATGTGTTTTTTTAAACGACACTTTAGGTCGTTCAATATAACTGTGATTGTGGTGCTATGACAGTCAATCCCAAAGAATTCCATTCCGCTGCAAAACATGTAAATTGGGGGTGTGACAACGTCCTGTTATGCGTTCGTCAATGTCTCTAAAATGACTCCTATTCCTGTCATATGGTTACTTGCACCGTTAAGGCATTTGAGGAACGTATAAAACTTAGAAAATGGGAAGGCGATTTGGTAATCGAGGAGGTAGATCAAACTTCTCACGAGGAAACTGGCAACGTAATAGGAATAAGTATGACCCAAAGGAGGAAGGCTCAACTCACAAAGGAAAATCAAACACAAAGTGGAATAAGTGTGAGTGGGATATGAGCAAAGTACAAAGTCACAAGTGTAGGAAACTTGGACATTATAGAAAAGACTGCACACAACCATCAACAACACATGAACAATCAAGCCTTATCTTAGAAGATGAAGAACCATCACTATTAATGACTACACACGAAACTGAACACTAGGAAGTACTGTTGAATGAAGGACAAATTCAACCCATAAAATATGCTACAACAGATACAATCCAATGATCTCAACTAAGGTAATGTCGTCAAGATCACTGTTTTGTTCTATGGATGCGACTATTTGAATGAACCTGTCTGGTGTGAAATCTAATAGTTTTCGTACTAAAAGTGATTCATCCAATGTTTTTCCTAATTCTTTTGCCTTAGTGGCGTAGCTGTTTAGTTTAGTCGTAAATGCATCCACTGAGTCGTCCTCCTTCATTTGGAGTGTTTGAAATCCAATCATCAATGATTGTAATCGTGCTTGTTGTACTTTCTCTTCTCCAACGTGTCTTTTCTTTAACGATTCCTATAGTTCCCTTGCTGTTTTACAACCTGCGACTTGTAATAACACATCTTCGGTCAATGCTTGATATAGATAGGCCATAGTTGCCTTATCTTTTTCTCATCGACTTCTGCATTTTCCTTAGGTTCTCTCATTTCCCATAATCCGTTTGCCTCAAGTATAACTTTAATTTGGATAGCCCAAACGGTGTAGTTTGTCAATTTTAACTTGGGACATTGATAGTGTGTGATTGGTGGTATAGGTTTTTGTATGATTAAAGAGCTACTAAGATCTTTAGCAGAGATCCTATTCGTGCGTATTATCTTAACTTTCTAACGTATGGGATTTTCCTACTAGTATGAGATTCCTAATAGTACGGGAATAGAAATAGTTTTCAGGAATTCCTACTAGTATGGAACAATAAATATGTCTACTAACGTATGATAGAAATCCAGAAATCTTTTAGATTTCTAACCTTGTTGTTGTGTTAATACACAACCGTATTCCTTTTGTGTGTCGGCACTTGACCGGCACAACAATTTTATTTCTTTATTTCTCGCGTTAGTATCACCAAACCACTAATTGTTGTTGTTTTTCCTTTCGGTGTTCCCCAATTTGTGTTGTTATTGTCTCGTTGTTGTTTATTTGTGTCCAAAACGATTCGCTACCCACAAAAATACAAGTCTTCTTCCTCCATTTGTGTCGACTTCAATTCTGTCCACAACCTAAACGAGATTCCTTGTTTTTCTTTCGGTATTACTAACTTGTCCTTGACGTTGGTGTTTTTTTTTTGTTTGTGTCGACTTCAAGTCGTTTCCCACAAAACAAAACCCTAGAACTTCTCTAATTGTTCTCTCGGTATTCCTCAAAACAACGAAGGTCCGTTGTTGTTATTTGTGTCAACTTCCATTCGAGGAAGTCAATGACGGGGCTACTTGTAGAAAATTGAGGAAATTTTGCGAAATTAAGTAAACTGAACGTACTGGTTCGTTCACCTGCAATGCGTGGCTTAGGCTCTTCAAAATCAAAGAGCCAGTCATACCCGAGTATGT
The DNA here is from genome assembly GCA_019973895.1 of Chrysanthemum seticuspe. Taxonomy (NCBI): domain Eukaryota; kingdom Viridiplantae; phylum Streptophyta; class Magnoliopsida; order Asterales; family Asteraceae; genus Chrysanthemum; species Chrysanthemum seticuspe. Next base: position 204,662,212 of record BPTQ01000001.1, read on the forward strand.
CAGATAATTCTTGGCATCCGTTGAGTTCAAAGATGATGTTGAAAATGATGATCATACCTGACTATATTTTTAGCTTGGAGGGGAGCTAAGGGATTTGACTTTGAGGGAGTTTATGGTTAGAATGGGATTGTACACTAAGCGAGATCTCAGCAACGATTTATTTCATTGGCAAGCTAGCAAGGATCTACGGTTTGATGAGTCCTGAGGCGTTATCTTTGGTGACCCGTGGTAGGGAGACCAGCTTGATTGGGAAGAATAAGTTGGTCGAATACAGGATTTGTCGCCTAAATAGACTAGGTAAAGCTGAGTTGATGCAGGATGCCCCGATTAGAGGTGGAGGAGTAGGTGAAGCAGGTAGAAGTGGAGCTGAAGGTAGTGGTGCATGTGCGAGTGGAAGCCACTTGGGCGCTGAGGTGCAGGTCCCAAGGGTCCGACCTAGCGCCAATTTGAACATTGGGGACAGGTTGCATAGGATCGAAGGGAGGCTTGATGACATGGAGAGCCATTTCAATGAAGAGATTGATAGCCTAACTGTAGGTTTGTATGGGCTAAGTGCTCAGTTTGATGGTTTTTCAGGTACTCTCGACCAGGTGCAGGAGCTGCAACAAGATTTTTTCAGCTGGAGCGCGAATCGCACCAGTCAAATTCTCCAAGAGATGCACTTGAGCCACCCCCATTGGCATGGAGCCCCCTATGTCTACCAGCCGGATATTCCGGATATTGGCGTCCAGCAAGGGGTGGCCTTTATGAATGCACAGCCGACCTCCGGAAGCACCACCAGCACTCCCTATGACCCGACACAATACCAGTCTATGGAGCACAATCTTGACAGGGATGATTGATTCCCCTGTGCTTTGAACAATCTTAAAACACTTTTAAAACAATATTTCTATGTCTGTGATAATTTTACTACTAGGATATTTGTGATGGTATTAATTGTTAGTGCCAATATGGTACAAATTTTCCCTAAGTGTTTTTGTGTAGGTTGTGATTCTGTGAGACAGTTACGGCGTAACCATTTAATTGAGTTACACTGTAACCCCTTTTTCAGAGAGAAAATTTGAGGGAAATTTAGTTAAGGCGTAGTCACCCGGATAAGTTTGTAGCATATTGGATTTCACAAACACATCAAACCATGATCACAAGGGGCGTATACTCTAGGTTTTAGAGAGAGAAAGTTTAGAGGTTTAGGGAACTTAGTGAGAGAAAGTAAAAGTAGTATTATGAGCTCCAACCCTCTACCTTGGGAGGTAGAGGGTATTTATAGTATCTTACATAAACGCCACCAACGGGCTGTGGATCAGGCATACAGTGGGTAAAGACCCGTCCGTCCTCCACTGTGTTACTAAACTAAATACTAACTAACATTAAATAACTACGACTACGAGCTTTCTAACGATTACATATACTTGAGGTGACCGACACTTTAATAACTGGATTTACTAAATCCTAACAATCTCCCCCTAAGGGAGGTCACCTCAAATTACATTGAATACAAACAGATATAACATTAAGATTGTTCTTGGATTCTTGGTAAAGTTCTTTGCTCTGTAGCTCGTAGTCTTTGATTCTTCATGTTTTGCATGTTTGGTTAATCCAAGTGGAGGTCTTTAACTGATCCACGTGATAATGAGTTTTGAGCCAGCTTTGAGATCATCAGCTACCATAAATCTCTGACTCTTCCTTTGTAGTGTTGACATTATGTGATGTTGTGACTTTTGGACCGACATGCTCACATCCGGGATCATGAAATCTTCTCATCAGAGTAGCGGAAGCTTTAGTTGATTCATGATATTTGCAGCAGCATAGCAGAAGCATGGAGTGAAAATATCAGAGTTGTTGATGCGTTTATCATGATTTCTTTAGAGATGAATGTGTTGTGTGAGCATGCGGCTATGGATTGACCTTCTCCATTCTGATCAGCTGCAAACGTTGGGTGTACCTGCATACAACAGTTAGCAATAAAGCGAGCGAAAGTATCTTTGATCACTTTCGTTGAATTGAGGTACACGGCCTACGGTTCCCCGTTGATCAGTACTAGTACTGCCTGTGATCAGGTATAATTCCGAAGAATCTCCTTGACAGGGTATCACAGCTGCTCTAGCCGTTCTCAAACCGGAACGTCTCAAAGAAGACAACACGGAGTGAGTGAACCAGTGAATTTGAGATTCACTGACTGATGAAAAGAGATTTGAAAAACAATCGTGTACTGCTCAATAAAGTGTTTTTGCAATACAACGAAGGTTTTTGAGAAAAATCAATTATCAATCATAAACACCTTTTATTTTTGAAATCTTAATACACAGTCGATGTGCTAGAGAAAATAATTTTAAGCACAACGACCGGTTTTTCAAAGGTATCCGTCAATCCATAACCTGAACCAGGATTGATTCATAATTATGAATCGCCCCATTGTTTCTGTTCAGTTGTCACATGGTTGATTTATTGGATAGATCTCACATGCCACCTACCAAGAGCTTGTTTGATGTTGGCTCTAGAAGGCTTTCCATCTTCATTTTGAATATGTTAGCATATCACTCACTCAGATGTTCTGGCAATACCACAAGGATAATGCGTAGGACTCTTAAAATATATTCTCTCTTTTCACATTGTGTGAAACAGAGAGTCTTCATTGACAGTGTCCTAATGAGATTCATTTGATGATCTCGTGGCTCTAGACTCAATAGTGCACATTTGGTTCCTATGTCGGAGACTAGGGAGAGGGTCTCCTTCTTCAATATCAACAATCTCTAAGAGAAAGTAGTGCAGTGTGTCACTGGGAGGTTGTAGTGGCTTGGGAGGTTGTAGTGCAGTGTGTCACTGGGTCCATGACGTCTTGTCTTCAATACCGGTGTTACCTTAGTAACAATCAGTAGCATATGTATTGAACCCGGTTTCTGCCCTAAGGTTGAAATATTGGAGGGCTATTTATTTCACCCTTTTCACATTTATTTCTTTTTCATTCTTCAACCCCTTCAGTGCTTACCGAGACTTCATAACTAGAACCTTGTTGGGTTTATTCTAGTTCTAGCTCTATCTCAGTCCGCACTCTTCTCATATCTCACTTTTCTCCTTTTTTTCATTATACCTAAGGACTTCTACACTATCTAGTGGATTGTCCCTGGGTAGATCCCTCCGGTTCTGGCTGGATCTTGGGAACGAATACCTAACCTAACCATCCTTATATCACTATACATAAAGTAAATTTGGTCGGTCTTTTTGGTATTGTTCATCAGCCATTGGAACCAATTGAAAACCATTTGAAAATCAATCCAGATACTTGTGATATATTAACAAAGCATTTTGTACCTGAATTGTTTTTGATATTTTAGAAAAGGAGCTCCCCCTTAATATGTGCATCGTGTATTTGAAATCGTTTTGGCACACGGAGGCAAGAGGAAGGATTCACTTCTTTGATTACCATTTTCTAAAAGATATCAACATCACTTTCCTGATCAAAATTAGTATTTTTCATACTTTGTTAAGGATATTTTTGGAAATGATGTGGTTTTCAAAAAGTTGCTACCCATCAATATGTGCATCAAGATTCGAAAGTGTTTTGCAGATATTAGGGAAAAACTGCACTTTCGAACAAATCAATCACGTTTTAATCCTTCATAGTTTGATATAGATGCTCCCCCTTAACATGTGCATGGAAAATTTTAAATGGTTTGGCACATGAAGAAGAGAGCTTGCTAAGCACTTATAAAACCATTTATCGAATTATCAGTTTAAATCCAATTTAAATCACAAATTCTTCCCCGATCACAATTTTCAAGTCATTTGAGATTTGTGATCTCTGTAGATTCAAATTGATTTTGAAAGCTTTTGAGGAGAATTGTGACTTGCTTATGAAAACATATAACCGATAAGAATCAAATTGAGACTTTAAACTCCAAAGATTAAACATGCTTGAATATCTTTTGAAAAACATGACATAAACCTTGGTCTGAACCAATTGTATGACAAATAACCTCTTGATTTAAATGAAATCATTCTCCCCCTCAATCAATGACATAAGTTGTTGATTGAGAGATAGAGATTTTGACAAATGTCAAGTTCAGATGATTTTCAAAAATTGAGTCTGGGTTATTTTTATTAGTTTTCATTTAGAAAACAAATATTTTTCAGAAGAATTTATAGAAGGAAAAGTATTTGTGAGGGAAACATTTGTTTTTTTAGTGACAAACATTTGTTTTTAGAATCAGAGCATGAGATTTGAAAAATAAGATAAAGCATGGCTCTGTTCTTTCTTTAAAAACGGGTTATAGACTGAAATAATTATAAGCCTTTGTTTTACATTCTCTCAATTTTTTTTAATAGATTTATGGACATTCGAACAACATCTAAAGACCCGTGTCACTCTTTGAATGACAGCACAAAGACCGTAGATATTATCGAATCAAGAAAAACATGACAAAATGACAATACTTTTTTTTTTTTTTTTTTTTTTTTTTGAGTTTTTCAAGTTTTTATGGATTTTTGAAAGTTTTATATTTTTCTATTTGCTTTTTGTTGGTTTTGTAATTTTGTATTTTGCTTTTTGAATAACTATTTACAATAGATGGATGAAGAAAAACTTTTACTCCTCGTCTTCCTCTTGAAGACGTTTGAGTGTTTCCGGTTGTAGACTCTTTAGACCAAGTCGTGGAAGGATAAACTCAAAACGTTCTCTAGGAAGAGCTTTGGTGAAGATGTCTACTAACTGGTATTCAGTCCTTACAAAATAAAGTTCCACCACACCGTTCTCCACTTGCTCCCTGATGAAATGATGTCGAATGTCAATATGCTTTGCTATTGAATGTTGAACGTTGTTGCATGAGAGAGCACTGGCACTTTTGTTATCACAATACAAAGGTATTTTATTGAATTCAAAGCCATAGTCAGATAATTGGGATCTCATCCATAGGATTTGAGCACAACAAGATGACATGGCTATGTATTCAGCCTCTGTAGATGATATAGAAGTACTCATTTGTTTCTTTGAAGACCAGCTCACAAGCTTATCACCCAAAAACTGAGCACCTCCTGACGTGCTTCGACGTGTATCTTCACATCCTGCATGGTCAGCATCTGCATAGGCTGTTAGTGACATACCGGTGTCCTTCGGGTACCAAAGTCCCATATTGATGGTTCCTTGGAGATACCGAAAGACCCGTTTAACCGCTTCAAGGTGCTTTTTGGTAGGCTTAGCCTGGTATCTAGCACACATGCATACAACGAACAGAATATCAGGTCTACTGGCTGTGAGGTACATCAGGGATCCAATCATACTACGATATTTCGTTTGATCTAACATGATCCCTGAGTGGTCCTCATCCAGTTTAGTACTCTCTATCATGGGAGTGTCAACAGAGTCACAAGAATCAAATCCAAATTTCTTTAAAATCTCATTTGCATATTTAGATTGATTGATAAAAATGCCTCCGGGACTTTGTGAAATTTGTAATCCCAAGAAAAATGACATTTGTCCCATCATTGACATTTGAAATTTGGAGCCCATATCCTTAGAAAAACGGTCACATTCATTGGGGTCAGTCGAGGCAAAAATAATATCATCAACATAGATTTGAACGTGAATTAAATGTTTGCCTGACTTTCTGGTGAACAATGTCTGATCAACTGCTCCTTTGCTGAATCTAGTAGATAGAAGAAACTTTGACAGCGTATCATACCATGCCCTTGGAGCTTGCTTCAAACCGTAAAGAGCCTTCTTCAAGCGATAGACATGCGTAGGATGCTCTGGATTCACAAAACCTTTAGGTTGGCAGACGTATACGACTTCTTTAAGATCTCCGTTAAGAAAAGCCGTCTTTACATCCATCTGATAGACTACCATATTCTTACTTGCAGCATTAGCCAGGAAGATTCTGATTGCCTCGATACGTGCAACTGGAGCAAATGATTCTTCAAAGTCAATACCCTCCTCTTGACGGTATCCTTTTGCAACCAATCGAGCCTTGTTCTTTAATACATCACCATGCTCATCGAGTTTTACTTTGAAGATCCATTTTAGAGCAATGATCATAGCACACTCAGGAGCAGGTACTAATTCCCATACATCTAGTCGATCAAACTCATGAATTTCTTCTTGCATGGCATTGAACCAACTGTCTTCATTCATGGCAGTTTTAACGTCTTTTGGTTCGATCTTAGACAGTACGGAGTTGAAGAAGCACCATAAGGCATCAGTTGCAAGTTGTTTACGAGTGGATACTGGACGAGAGGGGTTTCCAATGATGTTGTCCAATGGATGGTCATGTGTCCATTTTCTAAGGTGTTCATGTGGTTGTTGTTGAGGAACTGAAGTAGCAGAGTCATTTTCTCCTGATGAAGATGGTTCTGATGATGGTTCAGGAGCAAATATGTTCTCAAAGGGAGCATCTTCAGGAGTAGCAAAGGGATTATCTCCATCATAGGTGCCAGAAACAATTCCATGATGTACACTCAATGATTGAGGATTTGATGATGAGACAGGGTGATCTTCAGCAGGCGCTTCTTGACTTAATGACATAGAAACTGAAGGGTTAACTTCATTGACAGGGATAGGAGCATCTGTTGATGGATTTGACAGATCATTAGCAATTGGCTCATAGTGTTCATCAAACATTGGATCAAACAATTTCTTCAAATCATCTTTTGAAGGAGGTACAGAAGGAGTTGCTGGTGAGAGATTTTGTACAAGAGAAGAACTAATGGGACTACTTAATAAAGGTTGTGATGCGGGTCCAGAACTTGATTGTCCTGGAGCCATTTTCCCGGACAGCTCATCGAACGTGACGTGAATGTTTCCATGATATCTCGAGTTCTTTTGTTGTAGATTCGGTAACCTTTCTGTTTGATGCATAACCTACAAAAACTCCAATGCCCGCCTTAGCTCTTAATTTACCTAAATCTTGACCGTCATTCGTTGGATAGCACAAAGCACCAAACACACGAAGGTAGGAGAGATCAGGTTTTCGTTTATGGACAAGTTCGTATCGAGTTTTTCCATGAGATGTGTGTATGAGGGAATGATTTTGGGTGTAGCAAGCAGTGGCAATGGCTTCAGCCCAAAGAAACATTGGAACCTTTGAATAAATTTGCATTGTTCTTGCGGCTTCCACAAGAGTTCAATCTCGTCTTTCAACTACAACGTTCTGTTGAGGAGTTCGTGGAACACTTCTTTGATGACTGATTCCAACACTTTCATAAAATTGACTTAAGTCTTTGTTAACGAACTCTGTGCCATTGTCTGTTTGAATAATTCTAACAATATTGTTAAGTCAAACCTGAAGCTGCTTGATAAGTTTAATGATGACATCTGGAGTTTCATCCTTTGTCCTCAAAAACTTTACCCAAGTAAATCGAGAGTAGTCATCAACAACGACTAAAATATATTTCTTCTCATTTATTGTTTGCACTCTCATTGGTCCGCATAAATCCATATAAAGGGTATGCAGAACTCTCATTACTGAGTTTGTGGGTTTGGGTTTGTGGGCATATTTCTTGCTTTTTCCCAATTGGCATGCTGAACAAAGATGATATTTTTCATACTTTAATCTGGGTAAGCCTCTTACAAGATCCTTTCTGGAAAGATTATTAATGGTGCCGAAGTTCAAGTGATTGAGACGACGATGCCATAACCATGATTTTGTTTTCGAAGCCTTTGACAACAAGCAGATTGGAGAAGACTTCATCATGTCTTCGATAGAGATGGTGTATATGTTTGAACCACGTGTTCCTCTTAACAGTTCTACACCATTAAGTTCTCTAACGAAACAGGTATGTTTTCTAAAAGCCACCTCTAGATCGGAATCATAGAATTGACCGACAGAGAACAGATTATGACCAAGACCTTCTACATAATATACCCTGGAGATTATACTATCACCAACAATATAGTCTCCATAACCCATAATTGCACCAAAATGGTCGTTCTCGAATCTAACAGTCCTGATGAATTTACTCACGAAGTTCACAAGCCGCGAGCGATCTCCAGTCATATGCTTGGAACAGCCTGAGTCCAGGTACCACATAACGATTTGAACGATCTGTAGTTGAACACAGACAAGAATGGATAACTGGATAATTGGGATCCCCATGCAAGAATGGGTTCCATTTGGTTAGTAACAATGATTGGAACACCCACATCGGAAGTAGAAACAATGGAATCATCAGGGATAGATGTAGTGCTAGTGTCCGTATTTAACCTATTCAAAGTATGTTCACTTCTTAAAGGAATAGTTCTACTAGTAGGCATCCATTTTCTAATGGGCATTGACTTAGAAAATTTAGAGCACAACTCATTAAGATTAAATTTGCGGCCAGTAGGTATCCATTGATAACCTATATTACTAAATTTTCTTCCTGTGGGTTTCCAATATTTTCTAACCTTCTTCCGCCTTTGCTTTCTAGCCTTCTTAGCTTGATTTTTGGCATTAACAATTTTAACAAGGCATTTAGCAGCATTAATCAAATCATTCACACCACATTCATCATTAGTAACAGAAACCAAGGAATCATCATTACATGTTTTGCCAAAAGTAGCAGAATTCGAATTAATTACAGTACGCTTATAGCTAATACTAGAATCAACACGATTCGTTTTATTCAACTCAAACATAATGTTCCTAGGGTGGTCTTCTACTCTCTTCCATTGCACATTCTTAGCTTGCGAGGTTCTATCTTGCTTTGTATTGCCTGGAGGCTTTCACCCGCTTGCTTTTATGTCACTGATTACTCCTGTAGAGGGAATTATGGGAACATTAGTTGGTTGGGCTACCTTTTGCATTCCTGAACTAGAAGTGCAGGGATCTGAACTACTTGAAGGCACTCTAGAGTTCACTTTCTTAATACTGGGCATAAAATGGGTTGCATACTTAGCACTAGGCATAGAACAAGGCATCACAGCTTTATCTTTCTCACATAAGGATTTAGGACATGTTGCTCTCAAACATTCTAGCAGCTCCTGAGATCGTTTGGCCTGAATGCAAGCAAACCTAATTTCACTATCAAGTGGCTTATTTATGAAATCCTCTTCTACAATCTCACGGAGACATTCTCGACTGTCCTTAAGGTGAGCAAAATAGTTATGAAACACAAGTTCGTTATTTCTAAGATGAGGAGGAATGTATTTAACAGTCACAGTATATTTAGAGTCTGCAGATGACTTTGATGCAACATTCTCGCTGAAGATAAGTGGCATTTTCCCTTTTACCTGACTCTTCAGATTCTCAATTTCCTTTTGTAAAGACGTTATTTTTTTGTTGTTGTTGTCACGAGTGACTTTCATTGAGTCATATAACTCTTTAAAGTGTCGTTTAACTTTTTCATTTTCTTCTAGAAAACTCTCATTTTCCTTTTGTAAAACATTAACCAAGTTTTGAAGATGAAAAGTTTGAGAGCACTGAGAATGTAAAGGAGGAGCCATTTGGGAGCCAGTCACATTGTTCTTTTCACCCTTTAATTGTGAAATTTGGGCTTTCAACTATAGTGAGCTTGAATCAGTTCGTCACGTTTGTTTATTTCAAAAAGTGCATCAAACTCTGGAACATTTGAGGATGTATTTATGTTTGTGGTTTTGACATTTTCTTTGAGATGTTGATATTTTAGTTGCAAATCAAAATGTTCAACTTCTAGCTTAGAAAGATGTTTTACCAAATTATCGTGATCATCCTGATCAATTTTCCCATTTAGTTATGAGTTTTTGTTTTCAAGCTCAATGACACGATCATGGGAAACTTTCAAAGCAACAGTTAATTCATGAAATTGAGAAGCAGTAATAGAATGCTTAGTAACAATATAAAACCCATCTTGAGCCACACAACTCAATATTAAGTTCTCATTTTAGATATGCAGATTCTTCCTTTCAATTTCATTATATTTGAGTTCCCGTTCATAATCATTGACCTCAACTATCATTGCATCAAATTCCTTTTCCATTTCTTTAATATCTGAGTCTATCCCCTTTTGAAGACTCTCAAATTGACCTTTTAATTGTTTAAAGAAAGGCATGACCTCAGTTAAATAACATTCTTTAGTTTGCTCAAAACCCCTTTCCCCTTCAGTTATCCCTGTAGGTGTGATTCTCTTCTTAGATGTCTTCTCAAAATCAACAAATAATTGATAAACAACATACAGGCTGATTAAGGTCTTGCTATTAGTGGAAATAGTTCTAGGAACTAAATGCATTGGTGTATTAGGAGGATACACAGTAGCTGCAGGTACTTTCCTAAGGGGAGGGTTTGTTTCAACAAGAACATTTGCTTTTTGCTTATCCATATCTTTTTTTCCAAAAAATTTGTTCAGGGGTTAATTGAGTTTGAGGCTTAAATCTGTTCAGGGAGATCCAATTTTCTTTTGTGTACTCATGTGGTTTGATAGTTATGTTTTGCTTTTTACACTCAGGATCTTTTAGCTTCTTATCCATTTTCTCCCTAGAGGCATCTTCTAGTTTTCTATCCTCCTCCGTGCTTCCAATACATGATGGTGTTTGCCTAGGCTTAAGTATCTCATTACCATCATATACAATCGGATGGGAAGCTTTAGCCCTTTTACAATTCTCGGGATTTGGCTCCTCAACTAGGGGAATACTATGCTTATCGCTTAAGACTCTATGCTTAGTGATCATGTGAGTAGTCTGAATGGTATTCCCTTGTACGTACAACTTATTTTCAAGTTTTTTTTCAAAGTTTTTAGATTAGAAAAGTCATTCAAAAGTTTTGATTCCTTAGCATTAAATTCTTGTTTAAGCACTTTAACATTATCTTGAAGCTCTTGCTTTTGCTTAACAGTTTTAGAAAGCTTTTCTTGTAAGGAGTTTAACTCTTGTTTTAACATTTCTTCTCTAAAATTACTTTTTCTAATAATTGTACGCATTTGGTCATCCATTTCCTGCTCACGGGTAGTTAACTCAAACTTAGCACGTTGTTCATAAATAGCAACTTGTTCTTTATAGGCATTCAGTTCAAAGATAACATAATCATCAGGAGCACACGCAGTATATTCATCAAAAACATAGTCATCATTGACTGCAGAAGATACATCACTTGGTACAATCTCACTTTCACTTTGTGTCACATATTGATCATATGGGACGATATTACTATTACCCTCATTATCAATATCTGATTCATAAGTTTCAAGAGATTGTACTTCGTTATGTATCTTTTGCTCATCCACCTCATCGTATAGTTTTAATACCTCTGAGATGATTGAATCTTTGGATGGACCAGCCTGTTGTAGTGATGAGACCTTTGGAGAGACCATAGGTGAAATGCTAGCCATGAAGATTGTCTGGGCAGTAGGTTCATCATCGACATCAGAGTCAAATGCATCACAGTCAGCAACTTGAAAGGCATTTTGATGATTGTGACCTATTTCCTGAATTGGCTGCTCATCCACATCAGCATCATAGGTTTTGGCATTTCCCTCAGCAAGAAAAAACAACTATTCTTCATCCAAAACCGGTCCACTGTCTTGAGCTTGTACCAGCAGCATCTTGTCCCTGAAATACTCTGCATTTTGAGGGCGTTTTGGAGATGTGCAGTTCCTCGCAATATGTCCTTCACCACCACAGTTGTAACACTTGATTGACTTTACTTGTCCTTGATTTACATTCCTTCTACGATTCTGATTACCCATATATCTACCACCACCGCCAGCATTCCCATATTCAGCTCCAACATTACCTTGCTCATTATGTGGAAGGTATGCATTTTGTCATCCTTGCACATTTTGCACCACTACCTTTCCTTCTCTTATGGTAGCATGATTGTGGAGATTAGAAGCTAATCTGAGCTGATTGTTAGAAGGTGGGGTAAAGTTCAGGTTTTGTTTAACCATTTAGAGCCACTTGATGAGCAACTTATTCCAAGAATCTATCTGAGGGTTGATACCCTGGATCAGGAATGAGTTTGTGGTTACCATTACCCATTGGTATGACTTGAGAAGCTTTGGTGGTAATTCCTACATTGGTGTAAAAGGCAGTTGAATCATTTGATGAACTTGCTTCTCCCTGTTTAGATTTGAACTGTTCAAGAATCATTCGTTCAAACATAGCATGTCTCTCATTCTGAAGCAGGAATGCATACAATTGTTCATAGTTAGTGTTCCTCAAACCCTTAGTTAACTTGACTGAAGTGACAAATTTGTGCCATTCAGGATTCATGTTGTTCACAAACTTTGAGTTTAGCTGAATATTTGGCATAGTCATTTTGATATTCCTCATGTCATTCACAAACTTGTGGAACCTCACATAATATTCAGTGACACTTTCCCCTGGTTTCATCTTGAAGTGCTCAAAGTCATCATACAGTTGAGATTCTCTGTCTTCTTTAGTTAATTCAGAACCAGAGAGAAGCATCTTGACATTGTCCCAAACTGCCTTAGCTTCAGTGTTGTGATTGATTAACTTGTAGATGTCTTTTGGAAGACCCTGAAGTATAATGTTTGAAGCCCTGACATCAGCATCGTATCTCTTCTTCTCCTTATCATTGAGCTCATCATACGTCTTTGGTCTGTCCAAACCTAAGATCACTGTACCATCCGCAGCAGTTTCAAGTGTGTCTCTGGTAGTTTCAATCTGATAAGGTCCTTCATCAATTGATTTGAGAATGTTAACCCCATTTTCTTTTCCCAAACAGTAACACCTAATTCGTTTAGCCCATGAGTTATAGTCAGTTCTGTCAAGCATAGGTGGGCGAGTATCTGATCCAGGTGCTTGAACGTCCTCAGCTATAGAAGAGATGATTGTAGGCACGTTGGTAGACATGATTACAGATTTCACGGGATTTTATAACTCTATGATTAAACCGGGAAATAGATTCTTTCACGGGATTTTACTAAATCAAGAGAAAACCGTATCAGAAACAATAATCAACCAAGTCGCTATAAACCTTGAAGACAAGTCGCTAAGTAACAACTCGCTAAAAGCACAAGTCGCTGTGATACAAGTCGCTAAAGTAACAACTCGCTAAGTAGACAAGTCGCTAAAGAACAACTTGCTAAGTGGGCAAGTCGCTAAAGAACAACTCGCTAAATGGGCAAGTCGCTAAAGAACAACTCGCTAGACTGAACAGTACGGCCACTACTTTGTACTATATGTCGCTTTGTCTCAAAAGACAAGTCGCTAGAGCACAAGTCGCTACCCACAACAAAGTCAAGTCGCTGAAAATCGTAAAGACAAGTCGCTACGTTGACAAGTCGCTAGCCGAAATGGTACAGCCACTACTTTGTACTATTTGTCGCTTTGTCTCAAAAGACAAGTCGCTACCACTACAACTGCAAGTCGCTGAATACTATAACTACAAGTCGCTACAAAGAACACAACTCCGAGACTCAAGTCGCTAGCTAGAAAAGTTCAAACACAACAATTTTCAATCGAAAACTAACCCAACCACAGTGATTCAAGCTTTCCAAATCAAAACCCAAGCACATACAATGATTCTAAACACGAAAGTACAATCAAAATTCAAACTTTAACACAAGAAATGATCCAAATGATGCAAATACCACTAAACTTTTTCAAACCCAAAAAACCATATAAAATCACTAGAAATCCAAGAACATGTAAGAGAGATGATCAAACCATGGCTCTGATACCATTTGTAGCATATTGGATTTCACAAACACATCAAACCATGATCACAAGGGGCGTATACTTTAGGTTTTAGAGAGAGAAATTTTAGAGGTTTAGGGAACTTAGTGAGAGAAAGTAAAAGTATTATTATGAGCTCCAACCATCTACCTTGGGAGGTAGAGGGTATTTATAGTATCTTACATAAACGCCATCTACGGGCTGTGGATTAGGCATACAGTGGGTAAAGACCCGTCCGTCCTCCACTGTGTTACTAAACTAAATACTAACTAACATTAAATAACTACGACTACGAGCTTTCTAACGATTACATATACTTGAGGTGACCGACACTTTAATAACTGGATTTACTAAATCCTAACAAAGTTACGCCATAGCAACCTTCTAACCCTTAGTGAGACATATTGGGCAAGCATTTGAGAGGGGAGTTCATTTCTTTCTCAGATCTTTTTCATTTCTATTTTCTTTTCCTTTTTATTTTCGTACAAAAGGGAATTTGTACACTTCAAGTGGGGGGATAGGAATAGAAATGAAATGTATGTTTACTTAGCTTACTTGCCCTAATTTTCTAGATGGTTTTTTTTTTTTAAATTGAGCTCTTTTGAAATTTTTTGTCATGTTCTTAACCAATCTAGAATCGCATAAAGCCGAGCACACTATAACCCTTAATGTCATTGGTGAGATTTAGCCTTTCCGTTTCCCCTATTTTACCCAAATCTACCAAAAATTGAGTGTGCCGATAGTATTGTAGACTTTAGAACTTGGCTCTTACATCACTTCGAGACCATAGACGAGTAGTGTATCAAGTTAACTTGGTTCATTTGGAAAAGGCAATTCGAAGAGGCAAATGTTTTAGGATTAACCCAAATAGCCCATACGCGTTCACTTGTATGCGTTTATCGATTAATCGCATTGAATTTTCGACCTCCGTGATAACCCTTTTTGTTGCACTCATCATTAGTGCATGATACCCCTAGTTACACCCATTTGAGCCTATCCTTTCATTTTATAAACCTTATTTCGTTACACCTTTACACTTTGTCCTACCCTGTAGTCTTATTTTGTGATCTATAAGTCATTGTTCGCCCTAGTTCAAGGTTTGTGTAAAACTTTCGAAAATCACGGTAAATCGAAGTCAACATATTGAAGATCCCTCAATATTCTCCTTATGTTCATCTCAAGTGGGGGGATAAGATAACATTGTACTATGTAAAAAAAATTAAAAAAAATGTGTGATTAGCTCTTGTTGATAAAAGTGCAAATTGTTATAGCACTATGTTATGTGGTTATAAGATATTAGCATCGTGGAGACCACCTCGATCACATTCGAAGATTGGAGTTGGTCAAGGTACCAACAGTTCTCGAAGCAGGAAATGTATTCATCATGAAGTCCTCTAATGGTTCATTTCCCTGACGCATCATGATCCGGTTTCTATACCTTGAAGTTGAACCTTGAATGAACGGTGGGGCAATGGCAACTTGGTTTTAAGCTAAGACTATTTGTTTTCTTTTTCTTTACACCTATTATAATATCCTATGCCTTACCTTACCTTTTTTGTCATAAAACGTGTCTAGGTGATGAAGCGAGCAATCCTTGATGTCTTGGCCATGGATTTGGTTATGTATCATTGATTTTGTCCACTTCGCCGTGACACGTTAGTAATGAAACTACCCCTTAACCTTTGAATCACTACAAACCCAACATTTCCTTCTAAAGATTGTCTTGACCTTAGCTCTAGTGGTGGAGACGTGTGTAATTATCAAGCTTATGATATAATACTTGCTATGTCTGTGCAATTGAGTGATCACCCCGAAATTAAACACTTAGATTAGGATGAGCTTAAGAGTGTTTTCATCCCCGTTTCGTGAGGTGTTCGACTCTTATAATTATTCTAGTATGGAACTCTAAACTGCACATTCCTTGGTTTATTCTAGGGATGTATTATTTTTACAATCTAAAGGTCTACTTGAGGGCAAGTAGAGTTTAAGTGGGGGGATATTTGATAACATCAAATTATGTTGATATTCTAAGTGTTAATTTCCCCATTTATCGTCATATTATGTTTAAAATACTATTAGAATCATCCTTATTCATTCTTATTTCATTTCAGGAACTATTTACTATAAAGAAGCGGTATTTAGACATTTCTGGGATCAAGAATGGTTTTCTATCACATTTACTGAAGACCACGGCTTAACTAAGTGACGAAGATACGTCGTAATCATTTGCATGAAGAATACGGCGTAATAATGAAGTGGAGTACGCCGTAACAAGACTACAGATCATGATATGACAATTTTACGAAGAATACGACGTAACCATTAGCTCAGGTTACGCCGTAACCATGGATAAACATCAACTTTACAAAAACTACAGCGTAACCATCAACTCAGGTTACGCCGTAACCATGGATAAACATAAACTTTACAAAGACTAAGGCGTATCCATCAGCTCAGGTTACGCCGTAACCATGGATAAGTATCAAGTTATAAAGAGCTATGGCGTAACTAGTTCATAATTGTTACACCGTAGCTAGTATTCAGGCCTATAAATAGTCGAATATTTCACCAGTTTTAATCATCTCTCCTTTCCCAAACCTTTCTAGGGTTTGTAGAGATCAAACACAGAAGAAGAATCATAGCTTAGGAGCATGAAGAACGAAGTTCTCGTCTACGATTTTCGTTGTATTCGAGTTTGGATTCTTTTTATATTTTTATAGAGATTATATTATGAATTCATGTTATTAATTCAAGTTTACATTTATGTTATAGATCTTCTCTTTATTTCTTTATAGACATCTACTTAGTCTTATCATAGAACGCTAGTCTCGGTAATATTATAAGCTTGTTAGTATCTAAAGGGTTGGGAGAATTGACCAACTGACCTCAGCCCAATAGGTTGCGAAGTATGGAAGGAATTGGCCATAGGACAACCTTTATTCATGTGCGAACTGACAAAATGATCACCTATAAACTGGAGGTATTTAAGAAGCTAGGGGAAACCTAAGTTCCTAACGGCCGGGTTTTCATAGACGAGATCTAGTAGATTGGCTCTTAATGACTGCTACTAGGTTACTGAATGATCCCAGGTGACCGGTTCATCTCGATGAGGGATCTAAGAATCATAGGGTATGACGAATTGACCAAAGGAGTCTACCGATATTTAACCACTTTATTGAACCTTAATATTGAGAGTTAATTCATATCTATAATCTTGGTTAAGCTTCACTTTTCTGTCTCTTTATCCTAAACTCTTATGTCTGTGTAATTAGAATAACTATATCTACCTTATCATATCAATATCAAATTATGTTACTTCTAAACATCTTAGTTCTTTCAAGGTCACAGCTCTCTTGGGATGACACTCGGATTTGCCTAAGGCTTTACTTCATCTGATCGGGTTCTCTGCCCGTTAGCATGTGTTTATCCTAGTTTATCTCAGTTTTATAAATATTAAAAGCAGAATGAAATAGCACATCAGTCATTCCTAAACAAACGTTACCCAACAAAAGTCCTCCACTTGCTTTTATCACAAAGCGTTGTGTGTTTACTCTTTTCCTTCTATGTCGCAATCCAATGGCAGTCCCCACAGAAGTTTGCTAGCCTTTTGCCTTCGGTATCACGCTTCTTAATAACGAAGCGTTGATATGTTTTTCTTTTTCCTTTGTGTCGCGCTTAACAGGCAGTCCCTACAAAGTGTTCTTCAACGTTGTTGTTTTCTTTCTTCTTTCCTTTGTGTCGCGTTTAACATGCAGTACCCAACAAATTTTTCCTGCCAAGTCGTTTGGTGTTACTTGACCGTCTATTCATACAATCTTAACGTGTTCCTCTTCTTTGCCAAGAGTCGATTGAAGTTATTCCATGTTTGCAACTTACGTTGGTTCTGATCGTGCACTATATTCCCCGATGTTCTCCAATATTATTCAGGTTTCGTTGTTTGTTTGACAACGTTTCCACCGAGACCTTTTTCTTCCCAGCGTATTTCTTTTCGTTCACTGTTCTTTGAATTAAACGAGCTTACAACTCAACGTAGGCTCTGATGCCAATTGTTGTCCCTAGTTTAGTCGATACAAAGTTGCAAGTTTACTGAATAATATTGTGTAAAATGTAATGTTTACATGCATGCATTTATATAGAGGTTCGCATGAACCATTGTGTCTGTTCGGTATTGACGTAACCGAATCATAACTACTTTAACTACCATAACCAAATAACGGTTATACACTATCATATGTACATGTTTAGCCCTTAAGCTTTAGTATGTTACATAATAAACAGGAGTAATGTCGAGATTATAGTCCACAGAATAAACCTGATCTAGACACAATGAGCCTTGATGATCTCTACAAAAATTTCAAGATTGTTGAACAGGATGTTAAAAGAACTGCTAGATCAAACTCAATCTCAAGTTCTCAAAACTTGGCTTTTGTGTCATCTCCTAGCACTAGCAGTACTGATGAAGGTAACACTGCTTCTGAAGTCAGTACTGCTAGCACTCTAGTTGGTACGGCTAGCACTCATAATTGTACTGCTAGCTTGAGTCATGCCACTATGAATGCATTTTTGGCCGATCAATCAAATCATCTTGTATATAAGGACCTTGAACAAATCCATGAAGATGAATTGGAAGAAATGGATTTAAAGTAGCAGTTGGCATTGTTGAGCATGAGGGAAAACCAGGTTTTTCCAGAAAACTGGAAAGAAGATCACTATTAATGGGAGTGATACAGCTGGATATGACAAGTACAAGGTAGAGTGTTACAACTTTCATACGTTGGGACACTTTTCAAGGAAGTGCAGAGGACCTAGGAACCAGGATAACAGAAGCATGAATCAACAGAGCAAAGGACGTAGGAACCAGGAGAGCACTAGACGGATTGTGAATGTGGAAGAAACTTCTTAAAAAGCTATGGTGGCAATTAATGGTCTTGGTTTCGACTGGAGCTATATGACAGAAGATGAGGTCCCAGCAAACATGGCTCTTATGACTTTTTAAGACTCTGAGGCATATACTAACAGTACTTGTTTAAAAACTTGTCTAAAAAGCTTTGAAACTCTTAAAACTCATTATGATGATTTAAGAATAGATTTAACAAAAAATTGAGTTTGATTTAGCTAATTATAAAAGAGGATTAGTGATAACATCAAATACTCTTGAATATTAAGTGTCAATTTCCCTCGATAATGCTCCTATTTTATATCATTTATATGGATTTACGCTTGTTTTCCTTTATATTTCACTTTCAGGTAAATTACGAGCATTGGAGCTAATGAGACGCGGATTTGGAGATTTTCTTAGAGATTTATGATAATATGCCTACTGTGAAGAAGCTATGGTGTAACTCCATCTCTCACATTACGCCGTAGCTAGCGCGTGACTCAGAAGACCAACTCAGCATCAAATTACGGCGTAACTCCGAACTAAGGATTACGCCGTAACCAATTATGTCAAAGAATGTTCCACGCCGCATCAGATAAGCCATAACTCCTTCCAGTGATTATGGCGTAATCATACCAATTGTAACTTGTATTGAAGATACAGCGTAACCCATTCCATGTGTTACGCCGTAACCAGCATACCGAGAGCATAATTATGGAATTATTAAGGTTACGACGTAACTCTCAACTTAAGTTACGCCGTAACTAGATCGTGCCTATAAATACAAGCCCTAATTTCTGTATTTTACATCATTCACTCCACACCAAAAAGCAGAGAACGTCAAGAGGGGTCCAAAGGCAGATCTTGAAGAGCATACGGAGCCATCTCCAAGGGAGAAATCACTCCCTAACGATAAGCATTAGCGATTATTTTATCTTTTACTTTCAATTCATGTATTTCATTTTGTTAAACATTGAATCTTTGGTTTCTTTTAATATGATCGGCTAAGCACCTTTGGTGCTAGCCTAGTTATGATTCCTTAATTGTTTTGTTTACGTTTACATGCTTCCGTATAATTATTTCTAGTGTATGCATGCATAGTTCGTTGGTAGCTACCCTAGCTTCGGTAGTTTTGAATGGCAGTAGTATCTAGTTGCTTAGGAGAATTGACTAACTGACCCAAAGTAGTTAGGTTGAGTTGGGGAGGGTAAGAATTGACCAACTGACGACCCTTCCTCGCTTGTGCGAACTGACCAAATGATCACTTGCTGTTTGGATGAACTTAAGAAGTTAGGGATGAGTGTCTAAGATGATAGCGCCCGGGCACTCATTATTACGAATCTTCCATGTAGAGGTAATTAATGACTTGGCTTAGGGGACTAAAAACAACTGGACTTTCAAGGGTAGTAGCTTGATCTCCGGTGGAAGCCTTTGCTGATAGGTTAGTACGAACTGACCAAATGTTGTCCTAGCGACTTAAACCCCACTTGAATCAATTGGAAGTAGTAAGACATGAACATAACATGATAGGATGAGTAACTAGGTTAGCACACTTTACATCTGTTGATCACAACCACTATTTACTTTTCGCATTTTATTTCTTGTTAATTAGTTTAATAATCTTTAAAATCCTTAAAACAATTAAAACCAATGACACCTAGACTTAATTAGAATCCGCTCACGTAGCTCTTGGGACGACATCGGTTTTACCGATTACTACACTACACACGACTGGGTACACTGCTCGTGAGCGCATAAGGTGGACCATAGGTAAACGAGACACTATAAATATTAAAACCTGGTCAGAAAACCTGCATCAAGTTTTTGGCGCCGCTGTTGGAGAGTTATAATAGGATTTTTTTAAGTCTTTTAATTTTGTTTTATTTTGAATATTCTTGTTTTCTCACTATTTCTTTTTAAGTTTCAGGTACCATGGAAGTCGTAAACATTGATGACCTTACTCTTGAAGAATATTTGGCATTGAATAGGGATGAATGATGCAGGTTTTACTGACCAGGTTTTAATATTTATAAAGTCTCGTTATACCTATGGTCTACCCTAATGCACTAACGGGCAGTGTACCCGGTCGCGTGTAGTGTAGTATTCAGTAAAGCCGAGGTCGTCCCAAGAGCTATGTGTGCCGAAGTCTTAGTGTCACAGATTAATAATGGTTTTGATAGGAATTAATTAATTAACTACTAAATCAGAAAATAGCAAATAAAGGCAAAGGATAAATCAATAGAGGATAGTGGTGCTAACCTAGTTATTCCTCCTAGCTAGTTATATCTATGTCTACTTACTTCCAATTACTTCAGGTGGGGTCAAATTCGAGAGGACAACATTTGGTCAATTCGCCCTAACCTATCAGCAAAGATGCCACCACAGGAGAAGTCAGGTGTCCCCTCATAAGTCCTGTTGTTCCCGATCCCCTAAGTTAAGTCATTAAGTACCGCTACATGCTAGATTTATAATAGTGAGTGCCCGGGCGTTAGCAACTTAAACACTCACCCCCTAATTCTTAAGTTCATCCAAACGATAGGTGACCAGTTGGTCAAATCGCACAAGTAGAAAGGGTCGTCAGTTGGTCATTTCTTACCCTTCCCGTCTCAGTCCGCTCACCTAGGGTCAGTTGGTCATATCTCCTAGGCAATTGGCCTCTAGCACCATTCAAAACTACCGAAACAAGGGTAGCTACCAATAAACTATGCATGCATACACTTAGAAATAATTATACAGAAGTAATGTAAATGCAAACAAAACAATTAAGGAATCATAAATAGGCCAGCACCAAGAGGTGATTAGCCGCTCATATTAACCATACAAATCAATTCAATATTCAAAGGTACGAAATACATGAATCGAAAGTAAAGAAAAGATAAAATGCTAATGCTTATCGTAGGGGAGTGATTTCTCCCTTGGAGATAGCTCCGTATGCTCCTCTAGACCTGCCTTTGGTTTTTTCCCACGTTTTCTGGTTGTTGTGTGTGGAATGGGAAGATTAGAAATGCTGGAATTCGTGGGGTATTTATAGGCCAGATCTGGGTTACGGCGTAACTATAACAGGAGTTACGCCGTAACCTTCATTTCCTTCGTATTTCGCACTTGATCTGCTAGTTACGGCGTAACCTTATTAGTGTTTACGCCGTAGTCTTCAATATACTTGCACTTGATCTGCTAGTTACGGCGTAACCTTATTAGTGTTTACGCGTGGAACCTCATTTGACCTAATATAGTTACATCGTAGCCGTTGGGGAGAGTTACGCCGTAACCTTTTGATGAGTTGGTTTTCTGAGTCACGCTTGAGTTACGGCGTAATGTGAGAGATGAGTTACGCCGTAACTTCTTCAAAGTCAGCATACTATGATAAATCTTTTGATATTTCTCTAGTTCCGCGTCTCTTTAGCTCCAATGCTCATAATTTACCTGAAAGTGGTTACACAATCGCACAGTCATAGCATGTATTCTATCATATGCTTGGCGGTTACACAAATCTCCACCACTAGAGTTAAGGGCTAAACAATTCTCGAAGGCAATAGGGGTAGACACGACAAAGGTTAAGGGGTGACTCGTCATTACTAACATGTCACAACGAAGTGGACAAAATCAATGATAAATGACCAAATCCATGGCCAAGATACCAAAGATTGCTCGCTGCATCACCTAGACACGCTTCATGGCTAAAGGGTAGGATAAGACATGGGATATATAAAATGGTGTAAAATAAAAAACAAGCAGGTAGTCTAAATCTATAACCAAGTCATCACCACTTACTGTCCGCCCAAAGTTCAAGCTTTGAAGTCAAGAAACTGGATCATGAAATACTAGGTAGATGTGTCATTAGAGGACGTCGTGATGGGCACACTACATTTTTTCCAACTGTTGGCATAATTACCAACTCCAATCTTCCAATGTGACCGAGGTGGCCTCCTCGATACTAAATCTATAAAGCTCATAACATAGTGCTTATAACATCGCACTTTACAATAACATAACAACTATATATATATATATTTTATTTATTTATTTATTTTTCCGAATTAGGAATATGTTGTCGATGAAAATGTGATTTCCGAACCTTTCCACTTAAACCTTGAACTAAGGCAAATGATGACTTCTCAATCACAAATAAAGACTACAGGTTAGGCTAAGGTGTATAGGTGTATCGAAACAATATATTGGGTTAACAAAATGAAAGGAATTGCTCAGATGGGTGTATCTAGGGGTATCTTGCACTAAAGGTGAGTGCAACAAAAGGGTTTCACAAGGGGGTCGAGAAGTCGAGGTGACTAATCGATAGACACACAAAGGTAGGCTATTTGGGTGATAATCCTATAATATTGCCTTCAAAAACTGAAAAGTCCAAATACATCGAGCTAACTCAACATACCTCGTATATGGTCTCGAAATGATGCAAAGGCCAAATTCTAAAGTTTACAAGCTACCGGCACACTCATAATTTGGTGGATTTGGGGTAAAATATTAGAAACGGATAAGGCTAATCTCACCATAATATATCAAGGGTTGTATGTGCTCAGCTAAGGTCTAATCTAGTTAGGTTAAGAAAAACATGTCAAAATTTTAAAAATGGCATAATTTTTCAAAATAAACTAGAAAAAAGAGGGCAAAATAATGTTCAAGAGATAATTCTACTCCCCCCACTTGAATTGTACAAAGTCCCTTTTGTACTAAGCATTAAATAAAGGTGAAGAGAAAAGTAGAATTAGAGCGAGAACTTCCTTGAAATTTGCTCCAAAAAGAAAGAAGGCCTACGAAAAAGAGACGTGCCTTTGTATAAGTATCATGAACAAACTTCAATCCCTAAAATCACACTACCGACAAGCATAATTCTAAAAAAAATGAAAAATGAAAAATGAAAAACAAACCTAACTCACTTTCGTAGGAATCACGGTTTCATTTAGCATATGCAACAAGTCTTTTAAACCAATTGGTGTCCCAAGTGGACGAGTGAAGTCTCCTGAGGGTTTACAAGCAACACACCCAGAAAGTTCATTTAAAATACTAATACAAGGTTATTGTGTTTTAAAAATGAAAGAATTAAATCAGAGGAAGGTTACGTCGTAACTCTTTAAGGGAGTTATGCCGTAACTGGCAAAACCTGACATAAGCACAAAGCGAGTGGTTACGGCGTAACCACAAAGATGGTATTACGCCGTAATTGGTAATGCGTCTAAGATTCTGCTACAAAATGTTGGTTACGGCGTAATCACATAATTAGTTATGCCGTAACTATTGTTAGATCAGCAAACTGCAGCAGTAATTACTTCCTCGTTTCCTGCAAAAATGGTTAGAAAACACAAAACCCTACAGAAATGGAAATAAAATAAAAGAAATGGATAATTCGGGTTGTCTCCTGAAAGAGCACTTTTCTTTATTTACGAGTCTTTAAGTTAGACTCAGAGCCGCGGGGCTCTATGGGGGCTTTTGGGCTTGCCCGTCTTCCTCCATGTCATTTTTATTTGAAGAAGGCTGGTCCCAAACATGTGGAGAAATAAACCGAGTCATGGTGTATCTTTTCTGCAGAAATATAGCTTGTGCCCATTCGCAACAAAATTTAGCCTCTTCATCCCATTTTATTTTAGCATATCCAAAATTTACTCGTAACCAATTTTCAAATGAGATCCCCCTATATCCTACTTTGCTTCTCTTATCTTCGTCAAAACATGCCCATTCCTTGCGTTTGAGCCATTTAGGTTCAGGGAATTCTCCTCCATCGCAGATCTTGCGATTGTGTTTGCATGTAGGCCATGCCATGGTGCAGTCATCAGTCATGATAGCTGGTTCACAAAAATGAATGGTCCAATCAATCTCGGTAAACCATTCGCTAAAAACATTATGCCCGTGTAACCACTTTTTCCTGATAAGCTTCTCGTCTTCCCAACACCACCAAACTTCCGCAGCCTCTTTAATCATTCGAATCAGATGCTGTCCTCCTCCATTGCATCATTTTTGAAAAGGAGAACACGTGGGCAATGTTACCTTTGTCCCATCAATTAAACAAGTATCATGAGCACAACAGTGAAGTTTTCCTGTAACAACATAACTGGGTACATAAGGTGGGATCTCTTCCTCATTGCTTTCATCGTCACTCGATTTGGTCCCCTGTAAATGGCCAAAATATGAAGGTGGGAACCTATCGGAATTATCTAATTCAATCCTTGGTGAATCATAGGTTATAACAATTCTATCTGGTTCAAGGCATAAAGTTTTATCCAATTTAAACTCCACTATATCGCCATAGTATCCCCCGTAACGTACTAATGAGTTAAGGAACGGCTTACCAAGAATCAAATGTTCCTTTTTGTTTTCCTCCATGTCGATGACTACAAATTCAGGTGCTAAAACAAATTTATCAACCTTGACACAAGTACCACCTGTAATACCTAAAGTGGTAACCTTGGTGTCAGTTGCTGAATTAATCGAGATATCTGATTCCCAAAGATGGATAATCTTAAGTTTTAAGAATATGGAAAGTGGCATGATGTTTATACACGATCCAAAATCTACTACACCCAAGATATCAATACTCTTGATAGAACACGGAATGACTAACCCGTTTGCGCTAATATCCTTAACTGAAAATAAACCTGTGTCTACCCTGGATACGTCTCCTGAATCATGGTTACGCCGTAACTCAGGGATATGGTTACGGCGTAACCTTACCTTCTTGTCGACAATCGTCTCCTCAAAATCACCGGTTGTGGATTTGCATTCCTCAATCACCTCCTATGAATTATTGGCGAAAACAGCATTGGATTCCACACTGGGCTTGGGTTCATGAAGTTCAATGTCTTCTATCTCAGCACTGAGTTTTTCTATCATTGCTTCAAGATTTTTTAGGGTTTCGTCGTGCCTCGAAAGATTTTTATTTGTGTTCTCCTGGAAATATCTTAACCATTTATCTTGTTCTTTTTGTTTCTGGACTGAAGTTTCCAGGAATTTGTTTATTGTTTCTTCCAGATTGGGCTTTCTTTCTCCATAAGGTCCACGGTTATAATTTCCATGATACCCATTACTATTTCGATTATCTCCGTAAAACGATCGATTTTCTCCATATTTTGCTTCTTCAATTATGTTTTCTTCGTCAACGTGAGGCCAATTTTTCGTGAGATGTCGTCCCCCACAGCTTTCACAACCCACTTGGATGGCATGAACGGTTTCTATAACTTTCAGCATGTCTCGACTAAGATTTTCAATTTTACTAGCGATTGCTGCAATTCCATCGAAACTTCCGCCTTGGTTTCTTTTACTTCCTCCGTCGTGCCATTTTTGAGAGTGATCAGCCATTTTTTGAATGGCTTCAATAGCAAGAGTAGGAGTCATGTTCGGAATAGGTCCTTGATAGTCCAGCATCTGTCTTGTAGTTACGTTGATTCCTTTATAGAAGATGTTGAACTTTTGATGGTTGTTCAGATCATGTGTAGGACATTTGTAAAGGAGATCGTTGTATCTATCCCAAGCTTGATACAATGTTTCATCGCCGTCTTGTTTAAAATTATGGATCTCCAAAAGCTGGTTAGAAATCTTCGATGGCGGACAATATCTCTGAATAAAGTGCTTCTTAAGTAGAGCCCAAGTATTAATTGCCCCCGCGGGCAATCTTTCAATCCATCTTCTAGCAGCTCCAGTAAGAGTCATTGGGAATATCCTTAGCATAACAGCATCATGAGACACACCCGGAATGTTGAAAAGGCTTGTGATGTATAGGACATTTTCAACGTGCTCATACGCATCTTCGTCCCTGTTTCCTGAAAAAGGGTTAGCACGAAGCTCCCTCATAAATTGGTCTTTGATTTCGAGATGGACATCCGCTCCAATTGCCGGTCTTACGAGACCCGGCCCTTGTTCTGCTCTTGTCAACACTAAATATTCCTCAAGAGTGAGGTCATCAATGTTAACAACTTCCATGGTACCTGAAAACTCGAATAATGATCGTGAGAATAATAGAAAAGTTTAAAACGAAATGAAAGACTTAATATTAATCCTAAAATAACTCACCGACAGAGGCGCCAAAAACTTGATGCAGGTTTTACTGACCAGGTTTTAATATTTATAAAGTCTCGTTATACCTACGGTTTACCCTAATGCACTAACGGGCAGTGTACCCGGTCGCGTGTAGTGTAGTATTCGGTAAAGCCGAGGTCGTCCCAAGAGCTATGTGTGCCAGATAATTACTAAGTCTAAGTGTCACAGATTAATAATGGTTTTGATAAGGAATTAATTAATTAACTACTAAAGCAGAAAATAGCAAATAAAGGCAAAGGATAAATCAATAGAGGATAGTGGTGCTAACCTAGTTATTCCTCCTAGCTAGTTATGTCTACGTCTACTTACTTCCAATTACTTCAGGTGGGGTCAAAGTCGAGAGGACAGCATTTGGTCAATTCGCCCCAACCTATCAGCAAAGATGCCACCACAGGAGAAGTCAGGTGTCCCCTCATAAGTCCTGTTGTTCCTGGTCCCCTAATCCAAGTCATTAAGTACCGCTACATGCTAGATTTATAATAGTGAGTGCCCGGGCATTAGAAACTTAAACACTCACCCCCTAATTCTTAAGTTCATCCAAACGGTAGGTGATCAGTTGGTCAAATCGCACAAGTAGAAAGGGTCGTCAGTTGGTCATATCTTACCCTTCCCGTCTCAGTCCGCTCACCTAGGGTCAGTTTGTCATATCTCCTAGGCAATAGGCCTCTACCGCCATTCAAAACTACCAAAACAAGGGTAGCTACCAATAAACTATGCATGCATACACTTAGAAATAATTATACGGAACTAATGTAAACGCAAACAAAACAATTAAGGAATCATAACTAGGCCAGCACCAAGTGGTTCTTAGCCGCTCATATTAACCATACAAATCAATTCAATATTCAAAGGTACAAAGTACATGAATCGAAAGTAAAGAAAAGATAAAATGCTAATGCTTATCGTAGGGGAGTGATTTCTCCCTTGGAGACAGCTCCGTATGCTCCTCTAGACCTGCCTTTGGATTTTTCCCACGTTCTCTGGTTGTTGTGTGTGGAATGGGATGATTAGAAATGCTGGAATTTGTGGGGTATTTATAGGCCAGATTTGGGTTACGGCGTAACTATAACAGGAGTTACGCCGTAACCTTAAATTCCTTCGTATTTTGCACTAGATCTGCTAGTTACGGCGTAACCTTATTAGTGGTTACGCCGTAGTCTTCAATATACTTGGTTACGCCGTAGTTGATGTAATAGTTACGGCGTATTTATCAGCGGCGTGGAACCACATTTGACCTAATATAGTTACGTCGTAGCCTTTGGGGAGAGTTACGTCGTAACCTTCTGATGAGTTGGTTTTCTGAGTCACGCTTTAGTTACTGCGTAATGTGAGAGATGAGTTACGCCGTAACTTCTTCAAAGTCAGCATACTATGATAAATCTTTTGATATTTCTCCAGTTCCGCGTCTCTTTAGCTCCAATGCTCGTAATTTACCTGAAAGTGAAAAACAATGGAAAACAAGCGTAAATCCATATAAATGATATAAATTACAAGCATTATCGGGGGAAATTGACACTTAATATTCAGGACTATTTAATGTTATCAATGAACAAGGGCCGGGGCTCGTTAGGCTGGCTATTGGAGCGAATGTCTGTTTCGAGATCAAAGAACAGTTTTTGAGGGAGCTACGTGCTAACCCTTTCTCGGGAAACAGAGACGAAGATGCTTATGAACACGTTGAAAATGTCTTGTACATAGCCAGCCTTTTCAACATACCTGGTGTTTCTCATGACGCTGTTATGCACCAAGTATTCCCTATGACACTTACTGGGGCAGCAAGAAGATGGATTGAGAGATTGCCCGCCGGGGCAGTCGATACATGGGCTCTCCTAAAGAAACATTTCATTCAAAGATATTGTCCTCCTTCGAAGATATCTAATCAACTCATGGAGATCCATAATTTTAAACAAGAAGGCGATGAAACGTTGTATCAAGCTTGGGATAGATACAACGATCTTCTCTACAAGTGTCCCACTCATGACCTAAACAGCCAGCAAAAGGTCAACATTTTCTACAAAGGTATCAACGTGGCTACAAGACAAATGCTGGACTACCAGGGACCAATTCCAAGCATGACTCTTACCCTCGCCATTGAAGTCATTCAAAAATGGCCGATCATTCTTAAAAATGGCACAATGGAGGAAGCCAAAGAAGCCTAGGCGGAAATCTTGAAGGTATTGCCGCCATTACTAGCAAGCTTGAAAATCTTGGACGGGACATGCTCAAGCTCAAGGAATGTGTTCATGCTATCCAAGTAGGATGTGAAAGCTGTGGAGGGGGACATCTCACAAAAAATTGTCCTCTCATTAACGACGATAGCAAGGTTGAAGAAGTGAAATATGGGGAAAATAGACCATTTCAAGGGGCTAATGGAAATGGGAATGGTTATCGGGGAGGACCTCCCGCATATTACAACCGTGGTACTTTCGGGGAAAGAAGATCATTGAAGGACACAATCAGCAAATACCTTGAAGACTCAAAAAAAAAGGAGCAAGAAGAATGGCATAAGAACTTTCAAAAAAATAGAAACAAAAGCCTTTTTAGTCATGACGAATCACTAAAAAACTTGGAAACCATGATTGGAAAGCTTAGTGATGAGGTACAGAGAAGAAATGAAGAACAAAAGAACAAACCAATAGCATGCAAAGCCATGTTTTCTGAAAAAGACAAATCCGACGATGGTTCTAGCATGGTGAAAGAAAATGATGCTGAAAGTGCTGATAGAAGCCAGTTACGCCGTAACCCAACATCAGAATTACGGTGTAACTAGGATACGTGGTCAGAAAGATTTCTCAAATTGGATGAATCAAGAACACATGTTATTAAGGGGTGGTCCAGTGATACAAACATGTGCCCATAATCCCCATCCAAGAGGAAGAATCACTGGTGCAAAGCAATACCAGTGGATAATGGTGAGTGGTACGATCTTTGGGCCTCATGCAATCCTCATAGCAAAATTTGCAACGGAGGAGAAGATAAAGAAAGGGTTAAAAATAACAAATACATGTTGTCTGCAATCAACGATGATGAAAGGTTGGAAAAATTCTCAATCGAAGACGAGGAGGAACCCCCTATTAAGCACTGCTGCAATCCCATAATGATCATGGAAGATGATTCCACAGGAGCATGGCCTACATGCAAACCTTTCCGTAAGTATTGCAATGGGGGTGGCAATATGAAGGGTGAATAATGGACATGCCCTCATGAGCTAGAAAGACACGACGGCAAGTTTGGAGATCTATCCTTTCATGATTGGTATTTGTTAGGATTCAAGGATGCCATTATTAATACGGGTCTACTAAGGAAGCTTAAGCTCGATTATGAAGAACATTGCCTCTAACAAAGAGACTCCCTGGATGAAAAGCCAATCAAAGGTGATGCCTCCTGCAAGAATGTTCCCTCAAGAAACACCAACAACAAAGTAGCTCGGAAGCATTGGTGTGAAAAGATAAAGACCTTTGGGTAAGTCTTTTAGGCATCTTATAACCCGTTTGGCGATGCCTGTAACGGGGGGAGTAGCATAGCGAGAGTTGGGGATGATGAGTTCTTGTGGACCTCAACCAATGACGATGAGAGAACAGAGTTACCTTGGTTAGAAAAGTTGGGATTTGACGATTGGGTAAAAATCAAGTATGGTAAAGTAGATGCTTCCACTAAGGAGAAAATTTGGAAGGGGTGTATGAGTAAAGAAGACCCGAGTGAATAAATTCCCAACGATATGAGTGAAGTGATGGATGAAGATATCAAAGATACGACGGGTAATGAAAAAGAAGAATGCAAGCGTGTACTCTTCGAAGAATTACTAGATGATAAGTGGTTCAAGGGAACTGAGTACGATGATGATGACATCGAGGGAATCATGGACTACCTTGAACTACAAGGTGAAGACGGGTTCACTGACCCCGATTATGAAGCATACGAACAAAGAAGGTGCAAACTTCTTGGTATTCCATACAAAAGACCGCCACCAATTGTAGCTGAAAAATATGAGTTTACAAGATACCACTTGGGGCCGGACGAACAGTTTTGCAAGATTCGTAAGATTGAGACGAAAGAGTATCTCCGGACCTCTACTAATGTTGCTTGGGTCAGGCACAACTTGATGAAAGTATGGAGGAAGTTGGCCAAGTTCGAAGGCCACCGTGAGCCCCATGGCTTTGAGTCTAACTTAAAGACTCGATGATAAAGAAAAGTGCTCTTTCGGGAGACAACCCGAATTATCCTTTTTATTTCTTTTATTTTTGTTGGGTTTTGTGTTTTTAAAATTTTTTGCAGGAAATCGGAGATAAATACACAAGTGTTTGAAATGGGGACTAGATCTGTCCAACTGTTACGGCGTAACACACCACAATGGTTACGCCGTAACACATCATCAGTAGCGATTCTCTCCAAAGCATTACCAATTACGGCGTAATACCATCCCATGGTTACGCCGTAGCTACTCTCCAGTAGCGACTGCTAGGTTTTGCCATAACTACGGCGTAACTCCTTTAATGGGTTACGACGTAATTATCCTTCAGTTCTAATTCTTTCTATAATAACACAAAAACCTTGTACTAGTTTATAAATGAACTTTGTGTGTATGTTCCCTGTAAGCCCTCACGAGACTACACTCGTCCACTTGGGACACCAAGTGGTTTAAAAGGCTTGTTGCATATGCTAAATGCAACCGTGATTCCTACGAAAGTGAGTTAGATTTCTTTTTTTTTTCTTTTTAGAATTATGCTTGTTGGTTAGTTTGATTTCAGGGAATGAAGTTTGCTCGTGGATGCTTAAGCGAAGGCACGATTCTCTTTGTGGGCCTTCTTTCTTTTTGAAGCAAATTTCAGGGAAGTTCTCGCTCTAATTCTACTTTCTCTTCAACTTTATTTAACGTTTAGTACAAAAGGGACTTTGTACATTTTAAGTGGGGGGACGGGAGTATAATTATCTCTTGAACTTTATTGCCCTCGTTTTTCTAGTTTATTTTGAAAAAATTATGCCATTTTTAAGATTTTGACATGTTTTTCTTAACCTAACTAGATTAGATCTTAGCCGAGCACATTATAACCCTTGATATTATATAGTGAGATTAGCCTTATCCGTTTCCAATTATTTACCCAAATCCACCAAATTATGAGTGTGCCGGTAGCTCGTAAACTTTAGAACTAAGCATTTGCATCATTTCGAGACCATAGACGAGGTATGTTGAGTTCGCTTAATGTATTTGGAATAATCAGTTTAAGAAGGCAATATTATAGGAGTATCACCTAAACAGCCTATCCTTGTGTGTCTATCGATTTGTCACCTCGACTTTTCGACCCCCATGTTAAACCCTTTTGTTGCACTCACCTTTAGTGCAAGATACCCCTAGATACACCCATCTGAGCCATTCCTTTTATTTTTTTTCACCCAATATATATTGTTTCGTTACATTCATTCACCTTAGCCTACCGTGTAGTCTTAATTTGTGATCGGAAGTCATTGTTTGCCTAAGTTCAAGGTTCAAGTAGAGAGGTTCGGAAATCACGCTTTCGTCAAAGACATATATTTGAAGAGCATTGAAGACCCCCCAGATTCTCATATTATGTTCATCTCAAGTAGGGGGATGTTATGCTTAGTTATGATGTAAAAAAAAATAGTTGTAGTTATTTGTTTATTGTAAAGTGCAATGTTATAAGCACTATATTTGGAGCTCATCAAAGATTTAGTATCGAGGAGGCCACCTCGGTCACATTTGAAGAATTAAGTTGGTAATTATGCGCCAACAGTTGAAGAACAGGTAATGTGCCCATCATGACGTCCGCTAATGGCACATCTACTTGGTATATCATGATCCGGTTTCTTAGCCTTAAAACTTGAACTTTGGATGAACGGTAAGCGGTGATGACTTGGTTATATGTTTAGACTATTTGCTTTGTAATTTTTACTTTACACCATTTAAATCCCATGTCTTATCCTACCCTTTAGTAATGAAGCGTGTCTAGGTGATGAAGAGAGCAATCTTTGGTGTCTTGGCCATGGATTTGGTCATGTATCATTGATTTTTATCCACTTTTCCGTGGCATGTTATTAATGATAATTCACCCTTGACTCATGTCATGTCTACCCATATTGCCTTCAAGAATTGTTTAGTCCTTAAATCTAGTGGTGGAGATTTGTGTAACTGCCAAGCTTATGATAGAATACATGCTATGACTGTTCTTTGAGTGATCACCCCGAAATTGACACTTAGACTAGTTGAGAGATTTTGAGTGTTTTGTTCCCATTTCATGAGGTGTTCGGCTTTGATTTATCCTAGCATAATGGATTTTTAAACTCATATCTTCCAGGTAATGGGGGATATCTTTTTTGGAAATTTTCTAATAAGGTCTACTTGATGACAAGTAGAGTTCAAGTGGGGGGAAATTTGATAACATCAAATAGTCCTGAATATTAAGTGTCAATTTCCCCCGATAATGTTCGTATTTTATATCATTTATATGGATTTTCGCTTATTTTCCTTTATATTTCACTTTCAGGTAAATTACGAGAATTGGAGCTATTAAGACGCGGATTTGGAGATTTTCTTATAGATTTATGATAGTATACCTACTATGAAGAAGCTACGGCGTAACTCCATCTCTCACATTACGCCGTAGCTAGCGCGTAACTCAGAAGACCAACTCAGCATCAAATTACGGCGTAACTCCCAACTAAGGATTACGCCGTAACCAATTAGGTCAAACAATGTTCCATGCCGCCATCAGATACGCCGTAACACCTTCCAGTGATTACGGCGT
Source organism: Chrysanthemum seticuspe (assembly GCA_019973895.1). NCBI lineage: Eukaryota > Viridiplantae > Streptophyta > Magnoliopsida > Asterales > Asteraceae > Chrysanthemum > Chrysanthemum seticuspe. The sequence goes on from BPTQ01000001.1 coordinate 204,695,474, forward strand.
AATCATACCAATTGTAACATGTATTGAAGATACGGCGTAACCCATTCCATGTGTTACACCGTAACCAGCTTACCGAGAGCATAATTATGGAATTATTAAGGTTACAGCGTAACTCTCAACTTAAGTTACGCCGTAACTAGATTGTGCCTATAAATACAAGCCCTGATTTCTTCATTTTACATCATTCACTCCACACCAAAAAGCAGAGAACATCAAAAGGGGTCCAAAGGAAGATCTTGAAGAGCATACGGAGCCATCTCCAATGGAGAAATCACTTCCTAACAATAAGCATTAGCGATTATTTTATCTTTTACTTTCGATTCATGTATTTCAACTTGTTAAACATTGAATCTTTGGTTTCTTTTAATATGATCGGCTAAGCACCTTTGGTGCTAGCCTACTTATGATTCCTTAATTGTTTTGTTTATGTTTACATGCTTCCGTATAATTGTTTCTAGTGTATGCATGCATAGTTCGTTGGTAGCTACCCTAGCTTCGGTAGTTTTGAATGGCGGTAGTATCTAGTTGCTTAGGAGAATTGACCAACTGACCCTAAGTAGTTAGGTTGAGTTGGAAAGGGTAAGAATTGACCAACTGACGACCCTTCCTTGCTTGTGCGAACTGACCAAATGATCTCCTGCCGTTTGGATGAACTTAAGAAGTTAGGGATGAGTGTCTAAGATGCTAGCGCCCGGGCATTCATTATTACGAATCTTCCATGTAGAGGTACTTAATGACTTGGCTTAGGGGACTAAAAACAACTGGACTTTCAAGGGTAGTAGCTTGATCTTCGGTGGAAGCCTTTGCTGATAGGTTAGGACGAACTGACCAAATGTTGTCCTAGCGACTTAAACCCCCACTTGAATCAATTGGAACTAGTAAGACGTGAACATAACATGATAGGTTGAGTAACTAGGTTAGCACACTTTACCTCTATTGATCACAACCACTATTTACTTTTCGCATTTTATTTATTGTTAATTAGTTTATTAATCATTTCAATCCTTAAAACAATTAAAACCAGTGACACCTAGACTTAATTAGAATCTGCTCACATAGCTCTTGGGACGACCTCGGTTTTACCGATTACTACACTACACACGACCGGGTACACTACTCGTGAGTGCATAAGGTGGACCATAGGTAAACGAGACACTATAAATATTAAAACCTGGTCAGAAAACCTGCATCAATTCATAATTGTAGAAGAACAACTTGTCTTTTATAAAAAGAATGAGACTACTTTACTGAGGATATAGTTTTTCTACAAAGAGATATCTCATATAAAGACTCAGAAATTAGTATGCTTAAAAGTGAGTTAGAAAAGCTTAAGAAAGAAAGAGAAGGCATTCAAGTCAATATAGAAATATATGAATATGCATCTAAAAATGCTCGAAAATTATAGAGAGTCAGCTTGTTAGACCTAAACAGGGTATAGGCTATAATAAAACTGCACCTCCCCAAACAGGGTTATTTCCACCCCCAAAGCTTGATTTGTCAAATACTTGTATAGAGGAGTTTAAAGAGTCTGATATTGAAAGCTATGGACCTAAGCCTAGTAAGAACATTAGTGAAGATATTTCTAGTGAGGTTAGGGAATCTGTTGATACCCCATTTATTGGTTTAGTTGGTTATGAAGAAGATTGTTTATCACCTATTTGGAGTTGAAGTAGAGTTTCACATGTTTGTGTTCTTATCATATCTTAAAAGGATTCTAGCACCTTTTGAGGATAACTTGTTCGTGTTTTTTCAATGTTGTGACTAAGACTTGACGAATCTAGCAAAGGTGTGTGATCTACAAACTGATGGTACTCAATGCCCATATTGCTATCACTTTAAGGAGTTATGTTGTTGTACTCAATGTGTCATTGAAGATGAGGATATTTGTCAAGAGGATGTGGTCTACTTATACTTTGGTCTTGGTATGATTTCGAAGTCACCTATAGAGTACAAGATATAAGACACTAGTTTGGGTTGTTCTACTTCTACATCAAATTGGTTATACTTAGTTTTCTTCATCAGTAATCATTACATAGAGCCTACATTCAATAGATGGTTAAGATACGGGTTTCAGTGGAATCTTTATGTTAAAATGTTCATGTATATGCTACATCGAGGTAAAGGTTTTTACAACTGCTAGTCATTATTACTACTGCTGGTTTAAGTTTCAATTATCTTGAATTCATTTTTAGTAAGCTTTTTGGTGTTCTTCATGGAGGGTAATTCGAGACATTGGAAGGCTGGATTCAAAGTGTGATACTGGTTAGTAGTTGCCGAAATCAGATTTGCATCTACTTAGCTTCTCCTAGTAGATAATGACAAAAAGGGGAAGAATAAGTACATAGAAGTTTGGCAACTTGTAGATCCTTGGTGGTACAACATTTATAAGGATTTAAAAGGTACACTTTTGAGGGGTCATTTAACCCCTTAATCGACCACTTTTATATCCGTTACTACTTAATTTCGTTCCTTTTCACTTTTTAGGTCTCTTGAAGGCAAAATGCTGGAATGATGCTTATTCGGACGAAAAGGCGTGAATATGTGAAGAAAATGGCTAAAGTCAAGATCAAGACACTCAAGCTGCTGGAAATGCACCCGACGGCGTCACAGATAAAGGGCGACGCCATCCCTCTAATTGCGACGGCTCAGGAGTGAAATTGCTATTTTGTACCTGAGGGTGTCAGGCTTTAAAGAATAGGGCGTCACAACTCAGACGACCTAGATCCAGATTCAGACGGCGTCAAAAGATGAAGCTGACGGCGTCACAACCACAACGTGACACCGTCCGAAAGTTGACTTGGTCAAGACGAAACCCTAAAGGCGGCCATCCGACGGCGTCACAATTAAAGAGTGACGTCGTCGCAGTTGTAACTCTATATATAGAATTCGAAATTTCAGACTTTTAGAGAGGTAGAATTGTAGAGTAAAACCCTAAAACGATTTTGGTTTGTCTTGGGCAGTATGTTAAGGTTCTCATACCCTATTTTACATCAAGATAAGTAATCTACTTCATTGATTTCATTATGTTTTCGATTGTATGTGTGTATGCTTGCATGTTTACCATGTCCGGCTAATTTACTTGTGTGTTTGCTTAGATCTATGAAACCTAGTTATTGAATATTGATTGGTTGTCTCTTATCTTAATTGTAATTGGCTTAGGATTGCAATAGGCCATCGTTGTGTTTTTAATGCTTGAGTAATCTTTGTGAATATTAGTTTATAATCGCCTAGAGTTATTGTAAGTTAAAAATCCAAAGATAACCTTAGAGTTAGTTTATAAATCCTAGAGATTTTGTAGGCAATAACCTTAAGGTATCCTCAAAGAGTTAGGGAAAAAAGCATACCCTACGACCTTATAAGACACAACGCGCTAAGAATAAGGACATGACAATTCAACCATCAATAAAAGATAACTAGTGAGTAATAGCATCTAGGTAGACACATTTTTAATCATCATACGAGCACATATCAATTAGACATAGACTACCCCTTAGCTAAGTTAATTAGAATAGATAATAGTAGAGTAATCGGTAGAAATACCACCCCCCAAATCCAATACCCCGAGATTTGTACCTTTAAATTTTCTAAAAAAATATAAAAAAGATAAAAAATAATCTTCCTCAACCCCTACCTTAGCGTAGTAATTTCTCACTAGAATTCCTATTCCCCTAGAGAACGATATCAATCCCGAGGCTTACCCTAATACTACACTACAACGATTAGGTTCACTGCCTAGGTGGTTGAAAAACTTGCTCGAAGAAAAGGAAGTTTCCTTTGACCCCGAACGCGCGTTGTACGCCTATCAAGTTTTTGGCGCCGCTGCCGGGGAATAGAATAGCTAGTTAGGAGTCTATCTCGTTTAGGTTCCCTTGCTTGATTCCTATCAAGTAAGATTTTTTTCTCATTTTTTGCTTCCTCATAGTCTATCCCCCTTCTTCGTGACCTTTGTTCGTAATCCCATCACTTTTCATCATGGAAGGTGATAATCAACCACCACTCATCAACCCACCACCAAATGACCCGCCAAGAGGCCGCACTCTTGGTGAATACTCAAGACCAAGCAACCTAGGCTATAGGAAAACCATTGAGCTCCCCGATCAAGCTCAAACTATGGCCCTTCGATCCGACACCATCCGGTTGGTGCAAAACGGATGTGCATTCCACAGACTTCGTTCCAAAGATCCTAATCAGCATCTTAAGGATTTCCTTAAAATCGTCGATTCCATCGACCTCGATGCTACTACTCGGGAGACCACGCGCTTGCGTATTTTCCAATTCTCTCTACGGGACCAAGCTAGTAATTGGCTTGAGCGACTTCCTGCCGGCTCCATCTCAAGTTGGGATGATCTCACCACTCGTTTTCTTGCCTAATTTTTTCCACCGGGGAGAACTACTACGCTTAGTAATGAAATCTTGATGTTCCAACAACGTCAAGGTGAATCTCTCTACGAAGAATGGACTCGATTCAAGGACTTACTCCATAAAGTCCCTCATCACGGCATTGATCTTTAGCTTCAAGTCCAAATATTTTATGATCATGTCAACTTCTCAACTAAGCAATCCATCGACCAAGCGGCCGGTGGTAAACTTAGTGATCTCACCGCGGAAGAATCTTGGGGTATAATAGAGGACCTTGCTCTTTCTGACAATGAAAGTTGGAATGACCCCCGTGAGTTGCCCAAAACCGTCAAGGCAATCTCCTTGCCTCCCATTAACTCGCAAACTTCCGATCGTAGGATGCTCGAACTTGAAGATCAAGTCAAATTCCTAATGAGCTCCTACGAAAATCCTAAGTCTTCACGCCAAGTGAATAAAGTCTCTTCCTTGTGTGAGCTATGTAGTGGTCCTCATGACACTCGTACTTGCACAAGACTCCCCGAACAAGCTTTCATTGACTACACATCCTCGCGTACCAATGGAACGGGAGGAAGATTCCCTACAACACCCGGACTTAGGACCTTCAATGATGCCCGAGAAGCATGGAGGGGCAAACTCGACTTCTATTGGGGACAAACCAAAGATTTCACCTCCAATGATTTCTCATGGCCCCCCTCTCACGGCCCTAGCCAACAAAACATAGAAGGGATGTTGCAACACCTAGTTACATCCCAAGAAGCTCAAATAGCCAAGCTTTCGGAACGCTTTAATCAACAACAAGCCGAGATGGATAGGAAGATAGACAACCTTTTGAAAGATATCACCAATAGTGATAGGAAGACCACCGAAAAGGTTAATACCATCTCGACTCATTCTCCCGAAGCTTCCGGTGTGAAAATTAAGGACCCAAGTAAGTTAGCCAAGCACGTTCAATTCGTCAATACCATCACCTTAGTGAAACCTAATATGACTAATGACGAAGCAAACCATGAGACGGTACTTGAGGTTAGTGAGACTCCTAAGAATGAATCGACCGATGAAGTAGATGAAGTAGGCGATGACTATTTCAATAAGTTTCCTACGAAAGAGGAAATCTCTCGCCACCCACACTTATTGCGCGACCTCCGTCACTTGTATGTTAGGAAAAGCCCTAGGATCAAGTTTGGGAACCCTTGGAATCTAAACATACCATGTTGCATAGGACACCTATTTGTGGCAAAGGCCAATATTGACCGCAAGTCCCCAATAAACATCATGACTAGCACGTACTATAATTGGGTGATGAAGAAGCCTATCCCAACTAGGCAAGATCCCGATAATCCTAGAGTTAGATGTAATTTCCTTGGTAGAGTTAAGGGATTTCCTGTCTATGTAGGTAGTTTCACGTATCCTACAGATTTCATAATTGTGGATGATATTAGTACGACCATAGATCCTAGCTTGTCCCACGTTATTCTAGGAAAGCCTTTAATAGAGAACACCGGGATGACTTATGATCCGTCGTTAGGAATAGTGAGATTCAAGGATGAGACCGATGACATAGCTTACCAAATGCCAATTAAGATTGAGAAATTTTCCTCATTATCCAATGATGAAAAAGAACTTAAGCTATCGGTCTACTATAGGAATGAGAAGGATAAGGAGAATGGAGTAGATTATGTGATGGATAAGATTTTTGGGTTCTATAAGGATTGCTTGAAACTAGGACCGGAATATAGAACCGATTGGGGAGAAGATGACTTCTTAGAAAGATGCATAATAGGGCACTACTATAACATGGAAAACCCCAATAGAGACCATCATGAGGAAGAAGGTGATGGTAATGAAGTCACGTAGGGGCACGACTTCGAGTCTAGCTACAAGACTCCTAAATAAAGAAAAGCGCTTCGTGGGACCCATGCTTAATTGTTTGTTTGTTTGTGTGTCATGTATCTTTTCATTAGTTGTTTATTCTCATGTTTGAATTTGTGAAAATGCTTTATTTTCTCTTTAACCTCGTCTTAATTACATATAAAGGCATTTTACAAAAAGAATAAGTGTAGGGAAGATTACACACGTTTTCAAAAGAGCGTGAACATGAGAATTACAATTATTAAAAAAAGATATATATGTGTGTTTGCTAGAGTCAAATGCTTGTATCGAGTCATAATGGATGTTTTGCAGGATTTTTTCCAGATTCTAAAGATGTAATTTTTCCAGAATTTTTCCAGAAAAACGCAGCAGACCAGTTTCTGTTAAGATAACCTGACGGCGTCAGGAGGAGCAGAAACAACTTATCTTTTTTTCTCTCGTTTTCTGTGCTACTTATAAATTTTTAGAATTTCTCAGGTCTTAATTTTCCAGAAAACCTGTAAACATCCATTCCACAAGCATTATATCCTAGTTTAGTTGAGTCATATATAGTTTTACCGCCGATTTTACGCAAATGTTTCGTCTATTTTCTTAAGTGTGCAGATTTTATTTATCAAGAAGAAGATACATAAGATTGGATGGAGCTTTTCACGCATATATTCTTCTTGAAGAAGAATTTAACCACTACTTCACACGGATCCTACCGAGCTAATCAGGGGAGTATTAGTTTCTTTCGCTTTTAATTACCTTCCATTATCATAACTTTGATACTTTCGGGGAACATTTGGGACAATGTTCAGTTTAAGTGTAGGGAGGGAGAATAAAACGGGAACTTTGAAACTATGCTTATCCTTGATTATTTGTCTTGTCCAATTTCATTTGTGTAATAAACCATGAGAAATATCGGTTAGGCTAATTTTGGGACCAAATTTAAAGTTTTCATGACATGTAGGAGTGGGCCATTAGTCTTAATAAAGCATCTCATGAATAGGAAGTTATATGACTAGCACAAAACCCTTTACCACTCAAATTCCACCCCAAAAATGTGAGGTTCGCCCCTAGATTTGTAGGAATTAAAGCATTCGTCTTTAATGCTTCGAGAGTGTACCGGTAGTATAATAGATTCTAGAACTTGTTTTGTGATGCATCCCAAGATCGCTAGTGAGACTACACTTGTGTAGTTAGGAATAACTAAATGATAAGAGGCATTAGGATAACCCTTGTTTGATACCCGTATTATAATTACTTCTTCCACATCGTTTGAGTAATTCCCCCATACCTTTGCGATGTACTCATCTTTAGTACACGATACCCCTAGTTAACCCCTCAGAGCCTATCCTTTTAGCGGTTCTCGTGATGTTTCGGTTTTCCAGAATATTAATGAAGAGCATTGTTTACAATCCACCTCCAAATGTACACCCAAATCGCCTTAGCCTACCTTGTATGCACTCACTTTTAGTGCATTATCGTTATCATATTAAACCCTTAGTTCAATTATCTAGTTACTTGCATAAGTTGTTAAGTCGAGTCATATCCTTTGTATACAGTTTTGGGACGATTGGGACTCATGGGAAAAATTAAATTTTATGGAGTGACGGGAAAGAACGTTAAATTCAAATTCCCTTTATTTATGTGATAATGTACTCCAAGTGTTTTGATCTTTTCAATTCGGGTCAAATTAGTGTTAGAGTAATAAAAACTCAAGTGTAGGGATGTGCCTATAAATCCCTTATATTTTGATGTTATCGTAGAGGATGGTAGAGTAAAAGTGTATGAAAAAAAAAAAGATGAAAAAACATACGGGCTACCATCCTACATCTATCTTTATATTTATGTTTATTTGTTTAAAGTTATCTAGAGTTTAGAGTGTCGAGTCTTGACTTAGCAACGCCATTCTTCTCATGCTTGTAACATAAAGATTTTTTACTTGCAACCACTAAATCGCCTATCCAACCAAACCCTTTGTTTCCTTACCGTAAGCCTAACTTTACAACCCTTTTAAAGACCTCTTAGATAGTTTCTCCTAGGTGCTTACGCCAAAGCGATGGAGGTTTGATCTAGTCTCAAGCCTATGGTAATCTATGTACTAGGACCGGTTAATGAGTGTTTATCTTCCATTTACAATTTGATATATTTCATATACACCCGAGAGATGAGAGTATCCAAACACCACTTGTGAGGTGCTAGTATGTAATTTCCGTGCTTGTTATGACTTTTGCGGGGCCTATACTTGTTGTGAATTGTTCTAAACCAATGCTTCATGCCACCTAACTTATAAATTAATTAGCCAAAAGCACATTTGCTTGAGGACAAGCAAATACCAAGTGTAGGGATATTTGATAAGGATTTAAAAGGTACTCTTTTCAGGGGTCATTTAAGCCCTTAATCGACCACTTTTATATCCATTACTGCTTAATTTCGTTCCTTTTCATTTTTTAGGTCTCTTGAAGGCAAAATGCTGGAATGATGCTTATTCGGACGAAAAGGCGTGAATATGTGAAGAAAATGGCTAAAGTCAAGATCAAGACACTCAAGCTGTTGGAAATGCACCCGACGGCGTCACAGATAAAGGGCGACGTCGTCCCTCTAATTGCGACTGCTCAGGAGTGAAATTGCTATTTTGTACCTGACGGCGTCAGGCTTTAAAGAGTAGGGCGTCACAACTCAGACGGCCTAGATCCAGATTCAGACGGGGTCAGAAGATGAAGCTGACGGCGTCACAACCACAACATGACGCCGTCACAAAGTTGACTTTCAAGACGAAACCCTAATGGCGGCGATCCGACGGCGTCACAATTAAAGAGTGACGCCGTCGCAGTTGTAACTCTATATATAGAATTCGAATTTTCAGACTTTTAGAGAGGTAGAATTTTGGAGTAAAACCCTAAAACGATTTTGGTTTATCTTGGGCAGTATCTTAGGGTTCTCATACTCTATTTTACATCAATATAAGTAATCTACTTCATTGATTTCATTATGTCTTCGATTGTATGTGTGTATGCTTGCATGTTTACCATGTCCGGCTAATTTACTTGTGTGTTTGCTTAGATCTATGAAACCTAGTTATTGAATATTGATTGGTTGTCTCTTATCTTAATTGTAATTGGCTTAGGATTGCAATAGGCCATCGTTGTGTTTTTAATGCTTGAGTAATCTTTGTGAATATTAGTTTATAATCGCCTAGAGTTATAGTAGGCTAAAAATCCAAATATAACCTTAGAGTTAGTTTATAAATCCTAGAGATTTTATAGGCAATAACCTTAAGGTATCCTCAAAAAGTTAGGGAAAAAAGCATACCCTACGACCTTAGAAGACACAACGCGTTAATAATAAGGACGTGACAATTCAACAATCAATAAAAGATAACTAGGGAGTAATAGCATCTAGGTAGACACATTTTTAATCATCATACGAGCACACATTAATTAGACATAGACTACCCCTTAGCTTAGTTAATTAGAATAGATAATAGTAGAGTAATCAGTAGAAATACCACCCCCCAAATGCAATACCCCGAGATTCGTACCTTTCAATTTTCTAAAAAAATATAAAAAAGATAAAAAATAATCTTCCTCAACCCCAACCTTAGCGTAGTAATTTCTCACTAGCATTCCTATTCCCCTAGAGAACGATATCAATCCCGAGGCTGACCCTAATACTACACTACAACGATTAGGTTCACTGCCTAGGTGGTTGAAAAACTTGCTCGAAGAAAAGGAAGTTTCCTTTGACCCCGAACACGTGTTGTACACGTATCAAACATGTTATTTAAGTTCACACGAGTTGAGCTTAAGGGGGAGACTGTTTCATTCATGGAAGATCTAGAAGAATGTTTTGTAATTATTAACTAGGGGAAGATTGTTGGGTTTTATATTGAGTTGATAAGTACAAAAGAATATTAAGAAGAATGAAACTACAAGGGCTTAAACGTTAATGAATAAGTTAGAAGTCTTTGTAAACCCTAGGTGTCTCTATTATATCAAGAGATACAGGGTCTAGGTTTTAGGTGTGTCAAGATGTGAACACCAGAAGAGTGTGTGTGTGTGTGTGTGTGTGTGTGTGTGTGTGTGTCTAGGCATAGGTTTTCTGGCGTTATTGGACCCGAAAGTGTGCTCTCTGCTTTAGCAAGAAAACTAAGTGGTTTGGCACCTACACAAAAATTATATAGATCAGTTGATAACACTTGATGCTTTGATCATTAGTTAGGGTAGCAAGACCAAAAGGCGTGCCCAGCTTTTAGGAAGAAGTTAGGAGCGGAAGTGATGGTACTCGATCTTCTCTACTTTAGATTCACCAAAGCACATTAGATAAACATTGCACTAGAACTACGTCGTTAATGAAATTAGGGGATTAGCAAGGCAATCATGCCTTTATCTCTTGATCTTCTCTTCACAGAACTATTTTATTTTATTTTCACTTTATTAGTTTAGTTAAAAACATAATCGACGGATTTAAAATGCAGTGACAACTTAAAAACTACTAGATATTTAGGATCTCTTCGCTCCTTGGGAACGACACAATATTGTCGACTCACTATACTATACGAACGGGTACACTGCCTGTAAGTGTTGGTGACTGTCTAAAGGATTCGGTATACTATAAATTTAAAGCTTAGATACAACACATCACACTTCCATCATATTTCAGCAACAACTTCTACATATTCACCGCATACTCATACTCCACACGACACGTAATATCTATGAAACCAATTCCCGTATGCCATCACGTAAGAAGAAATGGCGTACAAGTTGAGGGATTTATTCCTGCCTTGTAGTATCGTTTAAGCTTTCGTAGGATCAGTGACTGGGAAGCTTTCATAATGAAGAAAAGTATAAGTATGTTAGTCAACATCAAATCAAAGAGATTAGAGTTGTCAAAGACAAGAAAAAGATTCAAGAGCTCAAGACAAAGATAAAGACCAAGACGCATGATTGGAACAAGATGACTAACCAAGAGTATTACAATACAAGACTCAACCAGATAAAAGATGCAATCATTTAAAAAAGATCAAATATCAAGACCAGTAAGTATTGTTATTAATGTATAATGTATGTCTAATGTATGATAGTCTCTTAGGGGGAGATTGTTAGCCTCAAACGATGCAATCATTTTCCATTATTGGCAACAATATAATATTTACGAGTCATTTATGAGTTGTAATAGGTTAGTATAGTTATATTAGGCTTGGACTAGTTAGAATATGCATCAAATAAGTTGTGAATGGACCTAGTCCAAGACACGGCCCATTCCATTAGCCCAAAATGCCAAGCTAGAAGTGTATAAACACACAAATATGCTTCATTTGTGTATGTGTAAATCATTCTCCTCTCCTTGTATTCACCTTATTCTCTTTAATAAACATTTTACCTTCTCTCTCTCTCTCTCGATCTCTCGATAAGTTTAAGCTTCTAATTCATTAAGTGTGTGAATGATATCTTTGTGAGAGGCCTTACACTTTCCAACTTAACTCCACCCTTCCTAACTGCTTCACCTCTTGGTTAAGCATTTTGTCTTTTGTTCATTGTAGTTGGTGCAGATGTAGTTCAAAGATTATTGTTGGTGGGATGCTTGTAAAAGGATTTTTGATTTTGTTTTCCAAGTAATGCCACGTTTTGGACAATCTTGTTCAATTCAGTAGTTGCTAAATCCGGTCTAGGTGCTTCAACTTCTTCTTGTTCATGTAATGGTAAGTACGGGATGTTTTTATTGGTGTTGTAGGTGAGAGAGTTTTGTAATGGTTTGGATTGAAATGACGAAACGAGTGCAAGAGGATCATGAAGTGGTTGTTTAATTGAGTTCTCTTTCTCTTTCCTTTTTATATCTTCCTTGATGTCATTGATGCCAACCTGGTTATGTTTTAAAAGATCAAACAGATTATTGATTTCTTTCTTGGTGAGATCATGATTCTGTCTGATTGCAATTATGAAATGTCTCCATTCAGGTTTTAAGTTGGTGAGAAATATTATGTTATGCTCAATGTTGGTTCTTTTGAGGTTGTGACGATTCATTTCATTAATAAGCTTATTGAAACGAATGTTTGAATCTTCCAAGGTTTCGTCAGGGATTTGCTTGAAAGATTGGTAGTTCCACATGGCTAATGTTTGTTGCGTTTGACTTCCCACATCAGCTCCGTGAATCAACCTCTTTAAAGCTTTCCAAAAATCATGAACAGTTAGATTACTATCAATGACATTGTATATCTCATTAGTCAACCTAAATAGTATTAGATTCTTAACCCTAATGTCAGCTTCAAACTGAACAAGTTTATCTTAGCTTAAATCATCTTCATCTTGAAGTATTGTTTGTCCAGGGTTGTCGATATCATCATTCCTTCATCACATAAGGACCTTTCTTGATAGAGTTAATCAACAAAATTCTTTCCTTAAATCCCATTAGAACAATCATAAACCTTGAGAAGCATTGAACATAGTATCCCCGATACAACATACGAGGTCTTGCATCACTCCCAACACCCAATGCATCTTGTGTAGTAGACATGGTGATTTTGGATCGTTGATATGATTTGTTGTTTTGTGAAATTAGTTGTGAAGTATTATGTTTAGTTATGAGTTTGTGTTTGTTGATCTTTTAATTGTTTAAAGTCTTGTGATATAAAGTTGATTAAAGTCTCCTAACAATTCATACTAATAAAGTAGTGAAAGTGTTTTAATTCAAAGTCTTGCAAGGTGCTAAGTCTCGTGACAAATGAAGTACAAGTCCGCAACCAAGTCTCTTAAGAACTAAGTGAGTGTGGAAAATGTTGTGGGTAAAAGTCTCGTATCAACTCTAATTATTTAAAGTCTTGTGAAATAAAGTTTGTTAATACAAATATCGTCATTAAACGTTATTTATATTTTTGATCTTTGCCTAAGTTTTGTTAACGACAAAAGTAAATTTAATTTATAAAAGCTTAAAGCTTGTCAAGTTTATTAGATATTAAAACAAGCTTTCTCAAACAATATATTCATCATTCAAGCATTTACATTTATGATTAGTAACATCTTGATATGACTCTAATCAATATGTATGATAGTAGTTTATAGAATGTGTTAGGTTCTTAAAACCAAACACTACTTAAGCATTTGCATATTTCTATTAATAGTAATACAACACTTGACATCTTGTATTACATCATAGGAATCATTTGTAGATTCCATTAGATATTTTGTGAAGATTTATACTCTCCATATCTTGCACAATCTCTCTTAGATTGAGTTGACTTTAAGCAAGATTTGATATCTTTGCTGTCAGTCTGGCGGTACCAATTGGGTACACGGGCGGAACCCTTTTTAGGGGTCCGCGGTCCGTGGACGCTCCTGTCCATTTTGGCTATAAATAGCAATGCCAAGCCAAGTAGTTTCTCATCCCTTTCTAACATACTCTCATACATATCTTCTCTCTAACCTTTCTAACTCAGTTTCATATCATATTAGTGATCTCTTTTGTAGCAAAGAAGATCAAGTCATATTCAAGCTTCAACGAGAAGTTGGAAGTCTTGTTTGTTTAGTGTTGTATGATCTAGTGTTGATCCATACTTCATTGTTGTATCAAACCATCATAATCTTGTGAGTATGAGTGGTTAGTATTTTAGTCCTCAAAATACATTGTGTGTGGGAGTAGTTGTACCCTTGGAAAGAACTCGACATCTAGCTTAGTGTCGGAAATAGTGTAAGCGACGTGTAAAGGTTTTCTCCGCCGGTGAAAGGAGCTTGTTGACTAGTGAAGTTAAACTCTCGAGTGTGAGACTCGGGGAGTGGAGTAGGGCAAGGAAAAAGAGTCCTTGTAGGCCGAACCACTATAAACAACTTGTTGTGGTTTGATCATTTCTTTCCTTACTTACCTATTACATATTGCTTGCATATTTCATCAACATACTTAAGATCAATATCAATTGATCTTTCAATAAGTTTCAAAACAAAGTTTTTAATCGGTAAACTATTCAACCCCCCTTCTAGTTTTCTACAAAGTTAATTAACAATTCACACTAACAAAGTCGTGAAATTGTATTAATTCGAAGTCTTGCAAGGTGCTAAGTCTCGTGACAAATGAAGTACAAGTCTCGCAACCAAGTATCTTAAGAACTAAGTGAGTGTGGAAAATGTTGTGGGTAAAAGTCTCGTATCAACTCTCGTAACACAAAGTCTCTTAAGTCTTAACAATCTTTTGTAACAATTAAACTTGTGAAGTCTCACGACAAACTACCTTAGAACAAAAAAATTATCGTAAGTGATTTTGTAGGTAAAAGTTTCGTAAGAAAAGTCTCGTAAAACAAGGTCTCGTAACAAACGTCTCATAACTTTAGTATCGTAATCCAAGAGGTGATAAGTTTCGCAATAAAACCTTAGTAAGAAGTCTTGTAAATAAGATCTTATAACTAAAGTATCGCAAAAAAAATTATAACGGCTTAGAAAAGTCGCTAAAGAACAAGTTTCGCAAAACAAATGTCTCGTAACTCACACCTTGAGAGAGCTCGCAAAACCAGTCTCTCAAAGTACAAACCCTAATTTAGCGAAGGTTCGCAAACTAAGTTTCCCAAGTTTTATAATCCTAATATTGCAAATGTACTTTTGTGAGAAAACTAATTCAAGAACTTACAAATCTTTTGAAAAACACTATTAGAAACGTACTAAAAACACCTAAGTTTAACAAAAAATCATCACTTGAATGTAAACCCTTTATGTAATCCAACAAAAACGTATCTCAAATCTCCTAGAATGTTTTTTCAAATACGTTTTTGCAATTTAGCCACAAAATAATGATTAACCAAAGATTTAGAACACAAAACATTTCTAGAGAGAGAGTAACAAGTTTAAGACTACAAAAACGTAAAATTTTAATACTAATGGCGATCTTAAGCTAAAACTAACACAACTAAACACAACAACATAGCATATTTGGCTCTTATACCAATAGTTGGTCTCCATAATCCTAACGTCTACTATAAATCTAGAGAGAGAGCGGGGGTGTACAATTCTACGATAGAGAGAGAAATGAGAGAAAGGAGCTGAGGGAAAGTCTCGCAAAACTTATAACATTGACACACACCTTATTACCCCATAAGGTAAGGGTAATGTATACCATTACAACCAAACATCGAGAGATCTATCAACCTATTAGCTTCTTCTCACAACTATACAAGTGTTAGTAAGAGTAACTAGTATCTTTACAACACAACATTTATACAAACGTGCCATATCTATAGCATAGTTTGTATAAAGGATCCTACATTAACGATTTACATTCTTTGTGTCCTAACACAAGGGTACAAGTGCTTTTAAGAAAAATAAAATAGCAATCCATGTAATTCTGTTATCTTCTTATTATGGCATTTTTAGCAAGTAAAAAATGAAAAAAAAAAAACTATTTTGATACTGTGAAAATAAAATAAGTGCATCAGTCATTACTAGCAGGGTACCCGCGCGTTGCGGCGGCGGGTACCCTGAAATAAAATTTTTCATTGAATCATGTTTTTTATTTTATTATGTTCTTTTTAGCAATAAATTTACGGATATCAAGAATTTTGTTTAGCCTGTGCCCGTTCGGGCTCGAGCCCGTTGGCCCATGCCCGTTTGGCCCGCGCCAGTTCGTGCTTAAGCCCGTATTTAATTAAAAGTGTCATTCATCCGTGTAAAGTTACTATTAAAAAAAACGTATATTAGATCGCCACAAAATTAGTCATCGGGTATCCGTCACCGCATTACGCGGGTACCCTGCTACTTTTTTTAAGTATTACGTCGTGCACCTTTGAACCCCACATATTTTGTTTTTTCTTCTTTTTTTCATTTATTTAAATAGACCAAAACATTTAACTAAAATTAAAATTATATTCATAAAAAATAATTAAAATAAGTAAAGAATAAAATAAAAAATACATTAAAAGTAATGATATATTACAATTTAGTAATTAAGTTTCAATAAATGCTCCGCGAACTGAAATATTGTTATACTTATAACGTTTGCATGCATTGATTTCTTTTAATCCATACTTAGTTACATTTGGGTATTATAAAACACTATAGGCCCTTTATCACAATTACTGAAAATCAAATAATAGCCCAATTAAGAAAATCAAAATAAAAGTACTCTTTAATAATACACATGACAAAATGTTTTATACTTATTAATTTGATAGACAATTTTACTACTACTATGTAAAATATATGATTTGGCCTTTTGGGCATAGCGGGCATTAAAAAAAAGAAGACTCATGCAATGACTAATTTCTTAATGGGCTTAAAAAGTGGGAAAGGTTAAAAGTAGGGTTTTATATTATTTTTCTTCCTAATGTCAGCCGCTCATCTTCTTGCATCTCTTTCTCACAGCGGGTCATCTTCTTCCTCATTTCTTTCTATCACAATGGCAAAAAACAAAAAATTCTCACATATATGAAGAAAAAAAACACGATAACGCCAAAAGAAAAGGTGAAAACGCGAGGCCTGGTATCTTGCTCCCGCCATCCCGTCGCGTTTTCCGGGACCATTTGGGCTGGTCGTGACGGCTCAGGACGCGAAAACACGAGCCCCGGTGTGGCTGTGGCGTGGTCGTGACCTGGTATCTGGTGATTACTTGATTATTTATGTCCGAATATCAGCTTACTGTTAGAGGATAGAATCAGCTAATGTACTTGCTGTTAGGATAGAAGCCTAAAACCGACTATTTTTTACAAGCCAGATCAATGGTTCTGCTAAACTATGAGAAGAGTTATTTTAACTCGTAACAAGTCAATGTCATTAGAAAGTTGGTAAATCAAAAAGAGAGATTTAAGTGAAAAGGCTCCGAGAAAGACGAAAGGAAACAGCTCTCTGAAATACCATAAATTTTTTTGTTATGTTAGCTTAATTAGATTGTAAATTCTGCTTAAAAAGTTGTATTTTTTGGTGAAGGGGTGAATTAAATTGTGTATAAGATAGTAAGATGTGTATCAATGTGTTGTATATAATGCATATGTGGTTGTAAGTCTAAATTTTTGTGCTTTAATGTCTTGTACATCATGCTTTAATACTTTCAAGTCTGAAAAGTCTGAAAATTAATTATGAGAGAGAGTGGTTTGTGTATTATAAGTAGTAGTGATAGATCGGTTTTATAGTCACCTCAACACCAACAATTGTAAGCTCACATGCTAAATATCCACAAATAGGGTGGTTAAAATGACAGAACAAAGACACACATTCTTGTCAAACTTTAGGATAGAATTTAGAGTATGATACGTCCGGAAATATGTCAAGAAGAGCAATATACTTACGCCTAGTAATTGACAAGATTTGACTTTTGTTTATGGATATGCCTAACGTTGCTTGGCTTAACAAGGAAACTGCTTGTCTTTAGCAACTTGCTAGAGCACCACAACAAAAATTTTGCTGCTAAAGAATGTATAAATAAATGTGAAACCCATTTAGTTCAAAGTATTATCTAAATTATATATAAATCATTTTATGGATTATCTAACAAGTGCCCTCGGGGGGTTTTTCGCTTCAATAGCAGAAGCAAAGAAGTCAAATCAATGCAGCTTTCGTGCCCAGCCTAAAGATCCTATCCTCTTGCAGCTGGAGATCTTGATGGCACGTTCAAGCGAGTTTATGAATGAATGAAATCAGTTGAAGGAGCGGCCAAGGACGAAAGCTTTGATTGCGTTCTGCTATGGTTGGCTTTTTTCCTTGCCTAAGACAACTATCTGCTCTTTGCGAACGGTTAAGAATCCTCTTTGTATGCGGGTTATCTCTTGTTTATTCTTCTAGTTTTTGCTTCTTATGCTTATGAAAAACTGGGTGATACTCCGTTTCTTCTTAGGTTGTCTGTAAGTGTAGTTCGTGGTTAAAAGAATGTATAAATAAATGTGAAACCCATTTAGTTAAAAGTATTATCTAAATTATATATAAATCATTTTATGGATTATCTAACAAGTGCCCTCGGGGCATTGTCTTATACGTTTAAACAAGGAAACTTGATGTTCAATAAATTAAAATAACATTTAATTGAAGTAATTTTTAAGTTTGATTAAATGATTTTAAAGCGTTACAATTTTACGCAACGTTTACAATTATATAATGCATAAATTCAGATATACAACAACTTCAATTAATGTTATTTTAAAACAACATTTGCTCAAAAATACAATTAATATAATGAGATATGATAGAACTACATAAATTTCACAAAAACAAAATTCACAAAATGACATGTCTTACTGACTATTGGCTACATGTATAAGATGATTTTAAAAGAAAAAGAAAGAATACCACATATTAACCTGACACATATTTGTAAATGTATAATGAAAAAGGTATCATTAGTTAAAGAGTTAAACTTGTACTTACATGAAATTCTCTTAAACTTTTAAATATTAATTACCTGCTCTAAGAATGTGCGAGTAGCTTACTAGTATGTAAAGTAAGGATTAAATGAAAAATATAATTAAGATGAGAAATGTGAGAAAAAATTACAATAACAAATTTAAGATGTATCTACAAATATATATGGATCTCTCTATTGTTTTCTTCATCCTTATTTGAAATATGTAGCTATTATTTTTTCACATTATTCTCATTTCAATAACTTTTCTCGCCGAATCTCGTATTAGAGTATTATTATAAATTTGATTGATGATGAATCGACGTATACAGAACTTAAATTTTGAATCAATTATATTATCTTTAATTAATTATGATGTTGTTATTAGATCCACTATTTCAAACAACCAATAATATGTTAACTATGGACTAAATTCCAAAAATTATTCTTTTAGAAGGAATCAACGAATAATTTTCTTCGCTTATAAAAAATGCGCCGAGAAAATAGTACGTGTGAATTTTGTGTACACCACGCTGTCAGTTTATCGTTTTCCTAACGGATCAACTCTTTTTACACCCCATCATGTTTATCTCATCACATGTTTGGCCCTTCAATAAGCTTTGCGTTTTGAAAATTTGACTTTTCACTAAATTAAAACAACGAGCTCATACAAACCCCCTCAAAAAAATCCCACACAGATTAAGCTCGACAAACAAGCTTAATTTACTGAAATCATCATCGCGCGTTAAAGAGCACATACAACTGCGTCTTAAATCAGTACAGATGTCGTTGTGATGGAAAACATTATTTGGTGATGAAAACAAAAAACTATGAAATATAACACTTATAATAAGAGTACTCTAACATAGATCATATAGATAATTTAATGATAAAGGCAACCTATCAATTAAGATAGGCGCAAAACAATTACATATGAAAAGAAGCGTCACTATACGGATTACAAAACTAATCGGTACATCTTAATTAAGCATCTTATTTGTGCTCTAGTGAAAATCCAAGAAAAAAAAACTATTTAATTTCAAATAAACTCTTTCTACCATTAAGTTCTTTTTACACTTTCAAACACGTCTCGTTTTTAAGATGCCATAACACCCCAATACGAAGTTGTTAGAACTACGACACGTCTTCTCCACAAGTTGTGTTATAAAACAATCAAAACTTATTCATTCGGAAATCACAAACAATACGTCGAAACGCTTTCATATTACATCACGAATACAATTTCCTTGACCTTTTCAAAAAAACACTTTCCATTATTTAATACTGTACAAAAGAAAAACACAAAGAGATAAAAGTGTAAATACAATCCAATCCCCTAGGCCCCTACTCCACCAGCACAAAACACAAAAACAAACACAAAACACTCATTTCTATACATTCTTCCCATTTCCTTTAAATCATCTCCACAAATCTTGTCTTCTTCAATTCCCTCTTAAACCATTCCTTCATTTCATCAACTTGAACAATCCACTAAAACTATACACAATCATAGATATATAGATACACATATACATATTTTTACATCTGAATCAAAAACTCGATCTTCAGTAACCTGAACAAAAAAAACCTTTTTTATATACAGATTTATATATCTGAGTTAAGCCGCGAACATCTGAGTTAAACAGAAAAAACTGTAGATGAGGTGTAAGAAACATTACACCGATCTAAGCAGCACCATAGGCGTATGCTCATCTTGTCTCCGTGAACGTTTAATAAATGTCATCGCAATTCAAGAACAACATAACCAAACCCTAGAAACCCTAAAACACCATAATTCCGTCAAAATCCAACCACAATCCGATCCGCCACGTCATCACCACAGCCACTCCGATCAGCTCTTCTACACTACACCACATGTAGCAACAACATCAGCACCTACTAAAAAAAGAAGCTTCATTCGCTTCCTTTCGTTACAAAATATCTTCAGATCTAGACACAAAAACGAAGATGATCATGCCACGTCATCATCCTCATGGATATCGAGTATCTTGCACCGTCGTAAGAAAACCGTTCACGTGGACGAACCAGTTGTAACCGCACCGGTGCGACGGCAGTACTGCCGTGACCGAGGAATGTCACCGGCGAGAAACTCCGATGAGGAAGGCGGCGCGTGTGATGAGTCGACGGAGTCGTGGAAGAATACGCCGCGTAGGATGGGAAGACGTGGACATGCAAGGAATGGATCTGGGTTGACGTTTTGTGTGAGTCCATATATAGTAAGGCCTAGTCCTAATAGGCAGTGGAATGATGGTGGTGGTGTGTCAGGTGAAATTAGGGTTGCTAATTTGATGAATACCAAGGCGTTTTGTGCTAATAGATCTAGGAAACTTGCCGATTTTGGAAGGCCAAGTCAAAACCGGTGATTATTTTGGTAACTACAATGTCAGAGTTATTATTTTCTAGAGTTTTTTACTCTTTTTTCTTTTTGGTTTTTTGTAATTATTACGAGTATGAATTATGAAATGTGAGTTTGGTATAGATTACATTATTGATATGATTAATAACAATTGTTTGTTTTATGCTCTATTAATAATTCATGCTCATTTAAAAATTAGGATTTAGGTTTAAATTGTTTGTTAACTGATGATTATCCATTGAACTTTTTGTTGAGCTATTGTAAAATTTTCGGATTATTGGTATTCGGTGTGGGTGTTAGGGTTCGTTTGGTAAAAATGGCATTAGCGGTGAATAGTAGAAATAAGTAATAGCTATTTTTTTCATATAAAAATGTTTGGAAACGTAGTTGTTTTTATAATTCTACTGTGTAAAACAACAAACAGTTTCAAAATGCTCAAAGCTCCTAAATGCTACTTTATGAAGTGTTAAAAATGAGTATTTCCGAAAAATAAAAAATAAATAAAACTACTTACTGCTTGTCAAACGACTATTAAAATCACAACCGCCTAATGCTCACCGCTTCTAAATGCTTTTAAAACGCTCTGCGCAAAACTGTATGGCCTTATCTAGCATGTCATGGACGAAGTGTAAATGTGTGATAAACAAATACATTAGGTTTAATTAGTTTGTACCACATTAGGTTATCAATGAAATGCTTGCATTCTACATGTCATGATAAGAAATTGTTGACAATTTTAGATGAGTTTGATCGAATGAAGCGATCTTTAATTAGTTTGGGAAAAAAAACACAAGTTGCATTGCGTATTGTCAAGTGTTTTATTGTCATCTCTAGTAGCGGTCTAGCTAGAAAAAGTTGGCATAAACGGTCATTTTGTACTCAAAAGAGTTTCTATAAATCAGAAAGTCAAAAGTTGTTATAGAAGATCTTTGTTAACGACCAACCAAAGTCTCTATCAATTACTAAACTTTTCCAATGACACAGATTTTCTGGTATGTACATTGTGATTTTTGTTTTACATAACAAGATTTGCCTAAAATAAGTGTAATACTATTTCAAAGAGCTAATAACCAATCCAACGTACTATAAGCATAAGATTTAGGGAAAAATAATAATTTCTTTATTTGAAAAGGAGAATTGTTGAGAAAACGGTGGTAAATCTTCTTCGTCAAGAGTTATAGCAAAATTTAGCTATTAATAACTTCTTCTGAAAACCATAGTCAAGCCAAAAATTACGCTTTCTAGCTAATAAAGTATATAAATCCTACGTCCTAATAATTACAAATTGAGGTGTATAAATATTGTTATTTATTCAAGAAGAGTTGACAATTTTATAGAAAGTATCAAATTTGACTGCTTCTTTTGGTCGGTTGATTGACATAAAAGTCTAGGCAATATAAATGGTCGAGAGAAGAAGATTGTGATATAGGCTTTTTAGCATAAACGGTCAAAAATAGGCTTGGGGTACCAGGGTTGAGATCCCTTGCAAAGTGAAAAAAAATAAAAAGGCTAGAAAGCCTATCATTGATTGCCATGTGTCCTCCACCCACTCTCTCCTTTTTTATTATTAAATTTGGTTAGAGGGGTATTTTTGTCATTTAACCCGTTTTTCATATTCCACCCCAAATTTCAAACGCAAATAACTTTCAAACGACAAACTTTTACGAAAAACCGATTTCACTATAATTTTTAAAATTCGATTCTCTTTAATTTGGTATAAATCTTGATAAATATTTCAAATTTTTTTTGTTTACATATCAAATGGTTCTTGATTTTCTTGATTTTTTTTGCATTTTTGGCCCTATTTTTTACGCTCATAAATGTCGAATCTTGAAAAACTTAAAACATGAAAGTTATAGATTTTTGTTCACTCTTTACCCATAAATTTAAATCACTCAAATTCGATGTCATATGGGTAAGATATCGCACGTTAAAGATGGTGTTTTACTCACATTTGTTGCATACAAGGTGTTTGATGAAATGTCTAGCTTAGATTTTTAGTGTTAAAGTTGAGCTTAATGCACTAATTTTTGTCCCACAACGCATCATTAATCATTTTTTCAATGTAAGATTCAAAAAGTGACGTTTTTAATAGTTAATGTTTTAACTATTAAAACTGATGAACTGATGAACCAAATCAAACTGTTAAAAAAAAGCATAAAAGCAAAACTGATGAACCTAACTAAACTGATGAACCAAACGAATAACTGATGAACCAAACCAAAACTGAAACTATGATTGATGAACTAAACCAAACTGATGAACCAAACCAATAACTGATGAACCAAACCAAAACTGAAACTATGATCGATGAACCAAACCAAACTGATGAACTAAACCAAAAACTAATGAACCAAAACCAAAATTGATGAACCAAACCAAAACTGATGAACCAAACCAAAACTGAAACTATGATTCATGAACCAAAACCAAAACTGATGAACCAAACCAAAACTAAAACTATGATTCATGAACCAAACCAAAAACTGATGAACCAAACTAAAACTGAAACTGTGATTGATGAACCAAAATAAACTGATGAACAAAACAAAACAAACACCAACATGTTAAGCTGAAACTATGATTGATGAACCAAAATAAACTGATGAACTATGTTTGATTTGGTTCATCACTTTTGGTTTGGTTCATCAGTTTGGTTTGGTTCATCAGTTTTGATTTGATTCATCAGTTCATCAGATTGATGAACCAAGATTAACTGATGAACAAAACGTGCATTTTTATTTTATATTAACGACTAAAAAAACATCACTTTTTGAATCTTACATTAATAAAATGATTAATGATGCGTTGTGGTACAAAATTTAGAGCATTTAACGCAATTTTAACACTAAAAATCTAAGCTAGACATTTTATCAAACACATTGTGTGCAACAAATATGACTAAAACGCCATTTTTAACGTGCGATATCTCACTTATTTCATATCGGATTTGAGTGATTCAAAAACTTGTGTAAAGAGTGAACTAAAATCTACAACTTTCGTGTTTTAAATTTTGCGTAAATCAACCTTTAAATTAGATAAAAGTAGGGTCGAATATGCCGAAAATTTCAAGAAAATCATAACCCACTTGAAATCTTAAAAAAAAAATTCCGATTTATATATCAAGATTTATACCAAATTAAAGAGAATCGAATTTTAAAAATTATAGTGAAATCGGTTTTTCTTAAAGTTTGTCGTTTGAAAGTTATATGCGTTTGAAATTTGAGGTGAAATTAAAAGAACGGGTCAAATGACCAATATACCCCTAGACGAAATTAGTAAAATAAAAAGGAGGGAGGAAGTTGGTGGACAGTTGTCAAGTTATAAGTGGCTTTTTAGACTTTGCAAATTTCCCCTCTTTTTAATAGATCCGCTCTCTTGGGTACCATTAATCTTTTTTGTTATGTTTATTTTTGGTGTTACTATACGTGTCATGATAAAGATCTTTTATTTACTTTAGCCAAAGTTGAAATTAAATTCGGTATATTATTTTGTACTTCAAGCTGCTAACTTTACATTGATACTATACGATTATTTACCCATAGCGTCGACGTTGGTTTGTATATTGATTTATTTTACGTATATATGAGTGTGAAGAAAGTTAATTATTAGTTTAAATTGTAGTTAACAATTTAAATATTTTAAAAGTTCTATTAACTTTTATAATAAGAGTATTTTATTTTAACAATATTACTATTTTTTAAGATTTTAAGTTTAAAACAAATACATTATTTTTATATATGTTATAGATAATTAATAGCAATGCAATAGATACTATAATAGCATGTGTAAGTTTAAATATGTCATTTATAATCGCCATTCCATTCAACAAAATGTTGATACGATAAGACGTGATATATTGATAAATAAGAGTGTTTACATGAGACTCAATATTTATACTAATGACTAACCTAACATTTGGGTTGGGCCCTAAACCAACACTAATATAATACTAATTTAACACAAATACTAATACACATCCAGTACAAATCAGTCCACTTAACAGCCCTTGCAGTTCGAGCGGCAGGGAAACGATGCTCAAAGTGTCTCGAAACTCAGCAAACAAAGCAGGTGGTAATTGTAGAAAACCTTGTAGATTCATCAATGATGTTTTTTAGGACATCAAAAATTTCACAATGATCCTTACAGAAGTAACACCATACGGCATAATTAGATTTGTCCACATCAATTTTAAAATGAGAGGTTGGTAATAGAGTTAGCTCATTCTCAACGACAATAAAACTTATGAAAAACAATAAGAGGGTTGAATAGTTTTGCTCTTTAAAATTTAGTTTTGAATATAATTATGAACAAAGAATAACAATATGTATGCATAAATGCAAGACAATAACTAAATGAGAGATCAAACCAAACACGAGGATTTATAGTGGTTCGGTCACAAAACTTCTATTCGCCCTACTCCACTCCCAGAATTTCCTACTCGAGAGTTACTTCATAAATTTAATAAGCTCCCATCTTGGCGGAGAAAACCATACAACATAGCCTACAATTTGCCGATACAAAGCTACATATTGAGTCCTAACTAGGTAGAACCAACCTTTCCGAAGTGTTTTGAAGCGTAAAACACTATTTTGGTGTATAATAGCGAATATGACTTTGAACTAGAATAGTTGAATATGGTAACATAACAAGGCTGCAAATACAAACTACAACATCAGAAAAGACTTGAGCTTTTATTATGTTCTCCCCTTGCTAAAAGTGGATCACTTTGAATTAATTGAAACAAGATAATGATCAAAGATTATTATGAATGAAAGTTTTTAGTAATGCTTGACATCGGTTTGCAAATGGTGATTTGAAAGGTAGCAAAATAGCTTGTTTAAATATGCAAGAAGGAACTTTTATCAGTGTACCATGGATCAACGGATCCTTGCGGGATCCGTGAGTCTGCAGGATTTGTGGGTCAGTGGTCCACAAAAATAAATCCGTTTCAAAATGTTTTTCATCTTTGGTTTGTATTGTTTCCATTCCAGAATGTTTACGGAAGATTTGTAGAAAAACATGTTTGATGCTTTCCTAAAGTGTTAAACACTCAAATGCTAAAAATGTTTAATGAGTGTTTTTATGCAAAAATACAATTGATGCATTCCTTTTTTGTTTTGGATTATTACAAGATTGGTTAATCTATCTTTAAATGGAAGATGCGATTTTTATCAATTTCTAAATTGAACGATTCTTGCTAGTTGTTGATTTGTATTTAGAAAACATATTTTTAGAATGAAGTTAGATAAAACTGACATGAATGTTTATAAAATTATGCAAGAAAAAATGATGCAAATATTTTGATGCATGATGCATGATAAAAGAACTTTGATCATTAAGATAGTTTTAGAAATTGATATTCATACATTAAGTTAATTGTGGCAAAGGATAACTATGTCTAATATGTTTTTATACTTGTCATTAACAAAACATAAGAAAATCATTAACTAAAAATAACGTTTTTATGCAATTATTTGTATTAACAAACATTTCTCGTTTAATTGGATCCAAATCGACATAAGAAGGGCTTGTTCAATGTATCGAGGTTTAGTAATCCTTGGAACGTTGTTCCCCAGTTAATTAATTTTAGCATTGTCACTTGCTAAGCATCTAATTCTATTTTCTTAATAACGTTTAATTAATAAGAATCTAGAAAAAACTAAAGAACAAATTACAACGTCTTACAACAATATTTCATATCACAAATCCAACCTAACCACTTTGGTTTAAAACTTCTATGCCAATTAACAATAATAAATATTAAATAATAATAATAATAATAATAAAATAAAAAAAATAACCCTTTAAAGACAACCATGATTTTTCTTAGAGGCTTCAAGTCAAAGCAAATCCAGAACCTCCAAAGAATCCAAACCGTAGTTTGCACCACCACATTAAAGCAAACTCTAATTAAATTGCTAAAGTTAACATATAGTATCATCCCCAAGAAATTAATATAACTTGTCATGCAATATAAAAATCAGCCATGTATAATCGTTGATGAGGAACATGTATTGAGAATGAAGAATGAAGAGTTATTATCTATTTCAAAATTATAATTCATATTTATTTTTGGAGATGTCTCAAAATAATTATTTATTTTTCTTTATAAATTAAAACTAGAGAATTTAGTTGAGGGATATTCTGTTTGAGTGGTTAAAAAATAGAGTGACACCACTTGTATTAAATTATGTGATTGTTGTCTTTTAACAATAATTTTGAGACGGAAAAAGTACGGAGTAATACTTTATCATCACTAATGTCTTCTCATTCAACATGCATGGTGGACTAATGTATGCATAAGAGTTTGAAAGAAATCATTTTGTTAATTTGCCGTAGGAATAGGGGTACATCGTTTTGACTATATATGCATCACATGCACTTTATTTTACTTACGAATAAATCCATGCTTACCAAAGGACAAATTCTTACCATTTATCTAGTTTGATCTAATGGTGGGATACCTAAAATTTAAAAGGTAAACCTAAAGCATGTTTTTTTTCTTGTCTTTTTGTTTTTCTTTTTTATTCAAATATTTTTTTGTCTTTTATTTTTAAATTCACGTTTTTTTTATTTATTAAATTCATTTTTTTTTTAAATTCACGCTTTTTTTTAATTCACGTTTTTTTTATTTACGTTTTTTCTTCGCTTTCATACGTTTTCGTCTGTTTTCATATGTTTTCATCTGTTTTAATTCGTTTTTGTCCGTTTTCATACGTTTTCGCCCGTTTTCATACGTTTTCGTCCGTTTTCATACGTTTTCGTCCATTTTCATCAGTTTTCTTTCATTTTCAAACGTTTTCATTCGTTTTTAGACGTGTTTTTACGCTTTCATACGTATTCGTCTATTTTCTTACGTTTTCATTTATTTACATTTAGATTAAACAACTTAAACAAGTTGATTTTGCTTTAAACACATAGTTATTTAGTGTACTTTTGTTTATTATTTAAGTTGTGATTGAATTTGTCTATTTAATGGATACATTGTGAGTATTTCAATAGGTTTTACAACGGGATTTAAAAATATCTATGGTTGATCAGTGAAGAAGCTATTGTTAAACAAAGCCCAACATCTTCATAAACAAATTGAAGAAGCTCAAACACATGTTACATCACAGGTGATATCACGTGTGGTATCACAAGTGATATCACCTGTGATATCACACGTGAGATATCACAGATGATTTCACAAGTGATATCATCTGTGATATCACAGGTGATTTCACAAGTGATATCATCTGTGATATCACACATGATTCAACAAGATAGAAGAAGCTGACATATCTGTGATGTCACCAGTGATATCAAATTCTCTTCCAAAAAGTTGAACATCATGAGAATGAGATACACAAAAAATTAGCAATAAAAGTGTGGTAGTTAGTAGTTATTCAAAAAATTACAAGTGATATTCTGAATATCACAAAGTGATACTCAAAAAATCACAAGCAATATTCAAAATATCACAAAATGATATTCTGAATATCGAAGAATATCACTTGTGATAGTCCGAAACATATGAAAACGGATGAAAACGTAAAAGAACGGACGAATACATATGAAAACGGACGAAAACGTATGAAAGCGTAAAAACACGTCTGAAAATGAACGAAAACGAAAGAAACCGGATGAAAACGGACGAAAATGAACGAAAACGTATGAATAATGGACGAAAACGTAAGAAAACAGACAAAAACGTATGAAAACGGACAAAAATGTATGAAAACGGACGAAAACGTATGAAAACGGACGAAAATAGATGAAACGTATGAAAACAGACGAAAACGTATGAAAGCGAAGAAAAAAGAAACGCGAATAAAAAAACGTAAAAAACGTGAAAAAAAAAAAAAAAAAAAAAAAAAAAAAAAAAAAAAAAAAGACATTAATTAATAAAAACGAGAATTAGAAAAAAAAAAAAAAATTGAAGAAAAATAAAAAGAAAAAGAAGTGAAAAAAAAAAAGACAAAAAGATAATAAAAAAAACATAGACTTAGATTTATCAATTAAATCTTAGATTAATCCTCACCATTAGATTAAACTAGATGAATGGTGAAGATTTATCCTTTGGTAAGTACCAAAATAAGAGTAAGCAAAAGAAAATTTATGATTGAGTAATGCATTCAACTATTTAAGGTCGATCATTTTGAGTTTGGACATTGATTGACTATCTTTATATTCTATCCTTTAATTAAAATTGGTTATGTTATGCATACCCTTGACCTACAAGAAAAACACAAAAATATGTATATTTTTTCATCAGTTTATAGTATAACACTGTTTTTTATCAGTGTATCCTCTGTATCTTTTGTCAGTTAATATTTTTGACTTGTTAAACTTTATTTTGTTAATTTCACAAATTTTGTTTCACATTTTTATAAAAAAAAAAAAAAAAAAAAAAAAAAAAAAAAAAAAAAACCCTAAAAACATAAGAGTGCAAACGGTAAAAAATAGAGGGTCCTTATAACCTACCCTAATAAAAATAGATAGCATCGTTGTGCAATCATATTTATAGCATCACGGTACAATCATAGTTTTTACTTTTTAGCAAGCAAATATATATGAGAGCATCCCCAACAAGAGGTTGAAAAATGGGTTGGCCGAGCCGCCGAGGAATGAGTTTAACGACTGTATCAATCTGGAGAAAAGGGAATCTAACTTTTGGGTATGCATGATTCTTAATCTATCCGAACCTACAACAACCAAACATGTGTAAGGATATATGAAAGTTTAATCTGGCTATTCGAATCCGTTCTTTTCACTTTGATGTGGCATCAATATCATATCTTATCGTCACCTTCACGAATATTATGATTGTCGATATTCCATTTTTCTTGGCTTACTAACATTTTGACATTTGATGTGAACCTGTGTAACAGGATTTGCTTTGCGAGATGATAAATGAACGTCCTGTAAAGTTTAATTTAGTGGTTGTGGGTTCAAGTCTCGTTGGAGAGCAAAGGCGAAACTTGATCATTTATTTTGGGAAGGCCGAATTTATTTTGGGGGGCCGAATCGAAGATTTGTTTGTAACCTCAACTAAATTACCCCTAAAACCTATAATATTTACACTAGGTGCCGTAAATTTTGGGAGGGCCGGGACCCTCCCCTGCCCTCAAAGAGGTCCGTCATTGTTGGAGAGACATGTGAGGTAAAATTTGTGAGATAGGTTGTTGATCCCAGTTGAACAAACGATCTAGTATAGAATCAGACTTTAACAAACACAATATATTGAACACTATGCGGAATCTAGTGTTTAACCTTAAAAGGAATAATGATAATAGAACAATAGTATCACTAAACACTTCAATATATTTATTAATATATGAATACTGTAGAAAACTAGAAGGGGGGTTGAATAGTTTATCAATTAAAAATTTTGTTTTGAAACTTATTGAAAGATCAATTGATATTGATCTTTGATATGTTAATGAAATATGTAAGCAATATGTAAAGAGTAAATAAGGAAAGAAATGATCAAACCACAACAAGTTGTTTATAGTGGTTCGGTCTACAAGGACTCTTTCTCCTTGTCCTACTCCACTCCCCGACTCTCACACTCGAGAGTTTAACTTCACTAGTCAACAAGCTCCTTTCACCGGTAGAGAAACCTTTACACTTCGCTTACACTATTTCCGACACTAAGCTAAATGTCGAGTTCTTTCCAAGGGTACAACCACTCCCACACACAATGTATTTTGAGGACTAAAATACTAACCACTCACACTCACAAGATTATGATAGTTTAGTACAACAATGAAGTATGAATCGACACAAGATCATACAACACTAAACAAACAAGACTTCCAACTTCTCGTTGAAGCTTGAATGTGACTTGATCTTCTTTGCTACAAAAGAGATCACTAATATGATATGAAACTGAGTTAGAAAGGTTAGAGAGAAGATATGTATGAGAGTATGATAGAAAGGGATGAAAAACTACTTGGTTTGGCTTTGCTATTTATAGCCAAAACCATCAGCAGGCACCACGGACCGCGGACCCCTCAAAAGGGTTCCGCCCGTTATGGTTTTTGGTGCCGCCGAGGTCTGACAGCAAGATATCAAGATCTTGCCAAAGTCAACCATATCTATGCAAGATTGTGTAAGATATGAAGAGTCCAAATCTACACAAAATATCTAATGAAATCTTCCAATGATTTCCATGATGTATCACATGATGTCATGTGTTTGTTTTTCTATTTTTAGAAATATGCAAATACATAAGTAATGTTTAGTTTTTAAGAAACTAAAACATTCTAAAAACTACTATCATACATTATGGTTAGAGTCATATTAAGATATGATTAATCACAATGTAAATGCTTGAGTGATGAAGATATTGTTTGAAAAAGCTTGTTTTAATATCTATTAAACTTGACAAGCTTTAAGCTTTATAAAAACTAAATTTACTTTTGTCGTTAACAAAACTTAGGTAAAGATCAAAAATATAAATAACGTTTAATGACGATATTTGTATTA
Source organism: Chrysanthemum seticuspe (assembly GCA_019973895.1). Taxonomy (NCBI): domain Eukaryota; kingdom Viridiplantae; phylum Streptophyta; class Magnoliopsida; order Asterales; family Asteraceae; genus Chrysanthemum; species Chrysanthemum seticuspe. The sequence continues at coordinate 204,726,846 of BPTQ01000001.1, forward strand.
ACAAATACTCTTGACAGTATTAGGGTTTTACAACCTTGAAGTGATCAACTTTAGATATCTCCAAACCGTATATCTAACTCTAACCTAAGACCTCCTTTTATAGGCTAAGGATTCCTTTACAATATACAATACGTATTCTACAAGATAAATATCTTTTCTATATTTATCTAATACAAAACTTTCTACTCAAGACATTCTAGAATAATACAAACACTTAGACCGACATAATACTTCTAGCAGTTATAAATAACATTAGCAGTGATATGCTTCTTCTACTACCAGTACTTTGTCTTGAGCAGTGGTAACATTCCAACTAGCCGTGGTAACTATTACACTAGCAGTGATAACACACTTAGTGTAATTCTTCTAGCAAAACCAAAAACCCAACAATCCTCCCCTAAACTTGATATTTACTACCAAAATCATCAAGTTTCCTCTTAAAGCACATAACACCTTACTTGGAGGATGCTTCCAAACACTTATCAGGGTTAAGTATCTTCTCATACTTCCTTAGTAACCTGTAAGCTTGATCATCAAAGGGTTTTTGTAGCTTTAATCTACCAGGTTGTAACATCTGAGTAATAATCCCTGGATGAGCATTCAGTTTAGGATAATCATTTTCTACCAACATATGAATAACCTTTGGTGGAATGGTTAACACATGAACTCCACAAGACTGATACATAAACCATCTTGCAACCTTGCCATTGTAGAGTCCTTTCCATTCTAGTTCATCCTGAGTGGGTTCAAACAAGATCTTCAAATTATAATACACCACCCTCTCATGATAATCATCTGGACACACATCACCAAATTTGTCTTTGTACAGCTTCCAGATGTTCACCAAATCATCTCTATTCATGTAATGAAGCATTTGTGAAAATTTAATAAAACCATAAATCTCACCATTGGTTCTCTTAAACTTCCAACATCCTTCACTTCCATCTTTGACTTCAAATGTGTAAGAGAAAATTGGATGTTGAACTGCAAGAGGAAATGCATTACTAACCTCTGGCTCCTTCTCTTTAGATAGCTTTGTAAGAACCATCAGTCTTTCCTTGTTTGTTTCCATGTCCTCTTCAGTCTCTGTATGCTCTATCTCAGACTCAGAATCTTTATCCACAACTTTTGATCTATCAGCCATCCTCTTCTTTCTTCCATGAATCTTATCCTTGATTGCTAATGGAATTTCATAGTTAGCAATCTCTTCAATCTTTCTCAGAAGTGGATGAATCAGTGGATGTTTTGAATTGGAACAGGATAAAGTAAGCTTGACCTCTAGCATTTGTCTAGCTACTATCTGCATAAGTGGATAATCTCTATCGACTAACATATAGAGTTTCTCTTCACTTAGCTTTACATCATGCACTTCACAATATTCATATATTACCCAATCTTGAACCATGCAATCTTCCCAACACTTATCACTTGGATTAGGCTAAAAAAGGCTCTTTAAAGCAGACCATATAGAAAAGGCCATAGTACCTGTGGGTCCTAACTTGCCACATTTGAATGACACCAATTCCCATAACTTCTCCAAATCACTTCTTGTTAAAAAGAATAGAAGATAACCAAAAGAAAGATATTGACTCTTGTATCCATCTGATCTTGTCAACTCAATGACATCCTTTCCATTAACTGAAACAATTTGCCAATGTGTAATGGAGAAATTAGACTTCAATGGTGTAGCAGAGACATGATCTTCAGGCATTTGCTCATTAATCGCAACAAAGTGATCAAATCTTTCTGCATCATCCAGCTTCTGTCTTTTAGAACTAGATTCCTCCAAAACAGATCCAGCTCTATTTTGTTTTCTTACCATCTCAGCTACCTTTTCTGAATCCATGGGTCTGAAATCATCAATCCTTCTTTTGCAAGTGTTGTACAGCTCCACAACTCTTTCATAAGAACATTTCTTCAAATTCAAACTCTTCTGTTCACTCATGTGCTTGATGAATTTGATCATTTGATTCCTCTTCTGTTGCTTGGTAGGTGGCTTGTTCTTCTTAGCATGATATTCTTTAAAGTCATTCTGTTGTTTCATCTTTTTGAACATCTCAACCAGCAACTTTGACCTTGTATCAATATCATAGAGACCCCATTCTTCTATAGTCATTTCAGTCTGTAGTCTCTCAGAGGCTTGAAGCAATATTTGTTCCTTATTCCAATCTTCAATAGCCTTAAGAGAAGCTTCTTCTTGTTCTGCAGCCTTCCTTTCTTCAGCAAGAACATCAACATTCAATTCCTCATGTAACTTTTTAGGCACCTCTACATCATATGCTTCTTGCTCTTCTTTAGTCCTAAACTTCAAAGGTGGCTCTTCTTCAATAACAACAACTTTACCCTTTCCAAGATCCTTTGGTTGAGTAACTACTGACTTTTGTACTGGCTCACCAATTCTAATACTTTTAACAGGTGGTTTGTTTGAAGTTTTAGGTGCAGGTTTTGATGGTACTTCAATTATCTTGGGTTGAGATTGCTTTAAGTTAAGCAGTTGTAGAGCAACCTCATTTTCAGTTTCCTTTGATTTTGTAGTGGTTGTTATTGTAGTGGTTGTTTTTGTAGCGGTGGTTGGTTCAGCAACTGAAACTTTTGAACTAGCAGTGGTTTAAATTGTACTAGCAGTGGTTTCAGCAGTTGTTGCAGCAGTGGTTGCAGCAACACTAGCAGTGGTTGCAGCTTCAACAGTGGTTACTTGCTCCACTTCTTGTACATTCTCCAAAACTGCAGTCTTTGTAAGATTATCCAACACTGCTTCATTCCCATCCTTATCAGCCACCAAGTAATCATTAACATTGTCACCACTATCCATCTCCATATCAACCAAAGCCTCCCCTGAATTCATGCTATCTTTCCTCCCCTGTTTGGATGCATCCTCTAAACCTTGACCTTCAGAGGAGCTCACCCTTTGTGCAGTGCCCACCTTCTTCAATCTTGTGAATTGTTTGACCTTTGGCTTTCTTTGGCTCTCCAAAAATCTAACTCTGTGCTGCAACTTCTTGATTGTGTCAGCTTGAGAAGTTGTCAGCTGTTGTAAGCCATTGATCTGAGACTCCATGGTGATACACCTGTCCATCAATTCATTTATAAGTTGCATGCTATCCTCTCCACTTCGACTTGTATTACCTGGTCCGAGATGTGGGTCATTGGACTTGTCATTTTGTACAAAAATGTGATCCATCAATTCCTGTTGGTGTTCCAATCTACCCTCATCACTTCGAGATGTATTACCTTCTCCAAGAGGTGATTCATGGGGTGAGTTTAACATGGCATCAGATCTAGCCTGAACATCCACGCCCCCATATTAGCCAGTTGGCTGGGGATTCCTCCACCGGTATTGAGTTCAAGAGAACCCTCTACATTAGGAGTTGCCATTGGTTGGGTCTTATTGATGTTATCATTGTCTTGCTTAGCAACAAAGCTTGAGTCAGTAGTGATAGCCCTTCCAATCATGTCACCTTCATTACCTGTGACAGCCTCATGACCTACACCACTAGCACCAGCCTGAGGAAGCCTAGTGCCCTTCTTCTTCCTACGTGTGACTAAAATGAGTTGAGCTTGGGAAGTTGAAGGTGAAGGCTCAGTAGTTATTGTAGGTGGTGGTGTGGTTGGGGTAGCAGTGGAAACCTCATGCTCAGCAGGGGTTGGGGTAGGTTGTGTTTCATCCTCCTCTACATTCGCTGAATCATGTGTCAAATCAAGCATATGAGGAAAGATAGGAGTAACAGTACCTGAAAACCTTTACTATTTCTCTTCATGTTGGGAAAGACTTTTGTGGTAATGAAAAACAGATTAAACTTCCCCTGATGTGGTTTTAGGTCCACAATTTGACTATCAATGATCATCTGGATGAACCTAGGATATAGAAAATACTTGCCCTCATCCTTGATGTTCTTTTGTAAAGCTTCAAAGATCATTCTTGACCAATTATAGACCTTTTGTTGAGTAAGGCATATGAGAGCAGTAGCAATCTTGGAGGGAAATTCATCAAAGCCAGTGGTTTTGCTACTAATAAAATCAAATAGTACTGAATATTAAGTGTCAATTTCCCCCGATAATGCTCATATTTTATATCATTTATATGGATCTACGCTTGTTTTCCTCTATATTTCACTTTCAGGTAAATTACAAGCATTGGAGCTAAAGAGACGCGGATTTGGAGAGTTTATTGAAGATATATCATAGTATGCTCATTTTGAAGATGTTACGGCGTAACTCCTCTCTTACATTACGCCGTAACAGAAGCGTGGCTCAGAAAACCAACTCAACTGAAGATTACGGCGTAACTCTCTCCAAGATTACGACGTAACCAACTAGGTCAAATGAGGTTCCGCGCCGCTGCAAGTTACGCCGTAACTATTGTCTCATTTACGGCGTAACCAGGATTTATTGAAGATACGGCGTAACTCCTTCCAGATGTTACGCCGTAACCATCATTTTTAGTGCATAATACGAAGAATTAGATGTTACGGCGTAACTCTTAACATTAGTTACGCCGTAACTAGGTCTGGCCTAAAAATACCCTTAAAATTCCAGAATTTCAAAGCATCCCATTTCACACACAACATCAGTGAACGTGAGTAGAAGTCGAAGGCAGATCTAGAGGAGCATACTGAGCTATCTCCAAGGGAGAAATCACTCCCCTGCGATAAGCATTAGCATTTTATCTTTTCTTTACTTTCAATTCATGTATTTTGCAATGTTAAACATTGAATCGATTGTTTTAGTTAATATGAGCGGCTAAGCACCTCTGGTGCCGGCCTAGTTATGATTCATTAATTTTTTTGTTTGCGTTTACATTGCTTCCGTATAATTATTTCTAAGTGTATGCATGCATAGTTTGTTGGTAGCTACCCTTGTTTCGGTAGTTTTGAATGGCAGTAGTGGCTAGTTACTTAGGAGATATGACTAACTGACCCTAAGTAGATAGACTGAGTGGGAAGGGTAAGATATGACCAACTAACTACCCTTTTTGCTTGTGTGATTTGACCAACTGATCACCTATCGTTTGGACGAACTTAAGAAGTAGGGGATGAGTGTTTAAGATGCTAGCGCCCGGGCACTCATTATTATGAATCTTTCATGTAGTGGTACTTAATGACTTGGCTTAGGGGACTAAGAACAACTGGACTTACGACGGGTCACCTGACTTCTCCAGTGGAACCCTTTGTTGATAGGTTAGGACGAACTGACCAAATGCTGTCCTAGCGACTTTCACCCCACCTGAAGTAATTGGAAGTAAATAGATGTAAACATAACTTGATAGGATGAGTAACTAGGTTAGCACCCTTCTCCTCTATTGATCACAACCCTCACCTTTATTTGCTTTCATTTTCATTGTCTTTAGTAGTTAATTAGTTAATTCAATATCAAAATCATATTAAAATCTGTGACACCTAGACTTAGTTTAAATCCGCACACATAGCTCTTGGGACGGCCTCGGTTTTACCGAATACTACACTACACACGACCGGGTACACTGCCCGTTAGTGCATTAGGGTAGACCATAGGTATAACGAGAACTTATAAATATTAAAACCTGGTCAGTAAAACCTGCATCAAGTTTTTGGCGCCGCTGCCGGGGAGTTATATTAGGATTTTCATTAAGTCTTTCATTTCTTTTTTTTAAATTTTCTCAATTTCTCACGATCTCTTTTCAAGTTTCAGGTACCATGGAAGTTGTTAACATTAATGTCCTCACTCTTGAGGAATATTTGGCGTTAACAAGAGAAGAACAAGGACCGGGTCTCGTAAGACCGGCAATTGGAGCTAATGTCCGTTTTGAGATTAAAGATCAATTTATGAGGGAGCTTCGTGCTAACCCTTTTTCAGGAAACAAGGACAAAGATGCGTATGAGCACGTTGAGAATGTCTTGTACATCGTGAGCCTTTTCAACATTCCTGGTGTGTCTCATGACGCTGTTATACTACGGGTGTTCCCCATGACTCTTACTGGGGTTGCAAGAAGATGGATCGAAAGATTACCTGCCGGGGCAGTTGATACATGGGCTCTACTAAAAAAGCATTTTATCCAGAGATATTGTCCTCCGTCGAAGATATCTAACCAGCTCTTGGAAATCCATAATTTCAAGCAAGATGACGATGAAACGTTGTATCAAGCCTGGGATAGATACAACGATCTCCTCTACAAGTGTCCTACACATGATCTAAACAACCAGCAAAAGGTCAACATCTTCTACAAAGGAATCAATGTGACTACAAGACAGATGCTGGACTACCAAGGACCAATTCCGAGCATGACTCCTACTCTCGCAATTGAAGCCATCCAAAAAATGGCTGATCATTCCCAAGAATGGCACGATGGAGGTAGCAAAAGGAGTCTGGGAGGAAATCTTGATGGAATTGCAGCCATCACTAACAAGCTAGAGAATCTCAGTCGAGATATGCTAAAAATCAGAGAAACTGTTCATGCCATCCAAGTAGGTTGCAAAAACTGTGGAGGAGGACATCTCACTAAAAATTTTCCTCACATTAACGAAGAGAACACAATCGAAGAAGCTAAATATGGAGAAAATCGACCGTTTTACAGAGATAATCGGAATAGTAATGGCTATCGTGGAGGACCTGCTAGAAACTATAACCGTGGGCCTTATGGAGAAGAAAGGCCCAATATTGAAGAGACCATTAACAAATGTCTGGAAACTTTAGCCCAAAGACAAAAGGAACAAGATGAATGGCTAAAAGAATTCCAGGAAATAACTGATAGAAGTCTTTCCAATCACGACACAACCCTAGAGAACCTTGAAACAATGGTGGAGAAACTTAGTGAGAAGGTAAGGAAGAATAATACTAAACCGGAAGGGACAAAACCCATGATGGAGTGCAAGGTAATCTTTTCTGATGAAGATTCAAGGTTACAAGCCAATTCTCCCATCAAAAATTTGGATTCGAGTGAAAATTCCGGCGACAGTGTGCAGTTACGTCGTAACACCTCTTATGAGTTACGGCATAACTATGTTTTTGACAACGATCGTGGCATTATGAAGGAGAAGGATACCAATGATAATGACACAGCCGAGTTACGCCGTAACTAAACATCACAGTTACGACGTAACTGGGATACGTGGGCTGACAAATTTCTCGAGGTAGACGAATCAGGGACACAGGTTATTAACGGATGGTCTAATGACATTAATTTATGTCCTCTGTGTTAGGAATTAGAAAATTCAGTCATTAAAGTATCGGTCACCTCAAGTATATGTAATCGTTAGAAAGCTCGTAGTCGTAGTCATTTAATATTAGTTAGTATTTAGTTATGTAACACCGTGGAGGACGGACGGGTCTTTACCCACTGTATGCCTGATCCACAGCCCGTAGGAGGCGAGTCTTGTAAGAATACTATAAATACCCTCTACCTCCCAAGGTAGAGGGTTGGAGCTTCAATACTATTTTTTTTGTTTCACATAGTTCCCAACTCTTTTCCCTTTCGCTCTCTAGAACTTTCTCTCTCTAAACATAGTGTACGCCCCATATGGATTTGGTTTGATGTGATTGTGAAATCCTATATCTTACAATTGGTATCAAGAGCCAAGGTTTGATCACTCATCTTTCATGCTCTTTGTTTTGGTGGATTTCATAAGGTTTTTGGGGTTATAAGTGTTTAGGAGAGTTTGAATCATTTGGTAAATTTCTAGTGTTAAAGTTTGAATTTTGATTGTACTTTTGTGTTTAGGATCATCATATGTGTTTAGGTTTTGAATTAGAAGGCTTGAATCATTGTGGTTTTACTGTTTTTGATTGATAAAGTGGTTGTTTTCAAATATTGTATGAAGCGAGTTGTGCTACGGTGTTGAGTTTCTTGGAAGCGAGTTGCTTTGTTATTGGAAGCGAGTTGGTTTAAGCGACTTGGCTATTAAGGGAGTTGTATTAGCAGCGAGTTGGTATATGTGACTTGGCTATTAAGCGAGTTGATTCTTTAAGCGACTTTAGTTTTAAAGCGACTTGGCTATTAAGCGAGTTGTATTGTCAGCGAGTTGGTTTAAGCGACTTGGTGGTTAAGCGAGTTGTCTCTGTATGCGACTTGTCTATTTAGCGAGTTGATTCTTTAAGCGACTTGAGTTTTAAGCGACTTGTCTTTTAAGCGAGTTGACTGTTTAGCGAGTTGATACCAAATCGAGTTGACTGTTTAACTACTTGTCTATTGAGACTTGTCACTTCTTCGTGCTACATTTTTTATGGTTGTTCTTTTGGTTTAGTAAAATCCCGTGAAAGAATCAATTTCCCGGTTTAATCAAAGAATAGTAAAATCCGGTAGAACTTGTAATCATGTCTAACAACGTGCCTACTATCGTTTCTTCTGTAGCTGAGGACGTTCAAGCAGCTGGATCAAATACTCGTCCACCTATGCTTGACAAAACTGATTACGACTCATGGGCTCAACGAATCAGGTTGTACTGTTTGGGAAAGGAAAATGGGGTCAACATTCTCAAATCAATTGATGAAGGACCTTATCAGATTGAGACTACAAGAGACATAATTGATACTGCTGCAGATGGAACAATGATCTTTGGGTTGGACAGACCAAAGACGTATGATGAGCTCAGTGATAAGGAGAAAAAGAGATTCGATGCTGATATTAGGGCTTCAAACATTATACTACAGGGTCTTCCAAAAGATATCTACAAGCTTATCAATCACAACACTGAAGCCAAGGCGGTTTGGGATAATGTCAAGATGCTTCTCTCGGGTTCTGAATTAACTAAGGAAGACAGAGAATCTCAACTGTATGATGAATTTGAGCACTTTAAGATGAAACTAGAAGAAAGTGTCTATGAATATTACATGAGATTGCACAAGCTTGTGAATGATATGAGGAATATCAAAATGACCATGCCGAATATTCAGCTAAATTCAAAGTTTGTGAACAACATGAATCCCGAATGGCACAAATTCGTCACCTCTGTGAAGCTAACCAAAGGATTAAAGAAAACCAACTATGAGCAACTGTATGCCTTCCTTCTTCAGAATGAGAGACATGCTATGTTTGAAAGAATGATTCTTGAAAAGTTTAAAACTAAACAGGGAGAAACAAGTTCATCAAATGATTCAACAACATTCTACACCAATGTAGGGATTACTACCAAAGCTTCTCAAGGCATACCTACTGGAAACGGTAATCACAAACTCATTCCCGATCCAAGGTTCAAGCAACCTGATGCTAATGCAGTCATGGAACACTTCATCAATCAACTGGCCCTTATGGTTACACAAAACTTGACCCTTAACCCACATACTAACAATCTGCACACCAACAATGAAATCATAACTGCATCCAACCTTCACAATCATGCTATTGTCAGAGATGGAAAAGTTATGGTGCAACCAGTTCAAGGTAGACTGTATGAACAGGGAAGAGGTTGAGTTGGTGGATAGTATGTGGGTAATCAGAATCGTGGAAGGAATGCCAATCAAGGACAAGGAAAGCCAACCAAGTGCTACAACTGTGGTGGTGATGGACATATTGCAAGGAACTGCACATCTCCAAAACGTCCTCAAAATGCAGAATACTTCAGAGACAAGATGTTGCTTGTGCAAGCTCAGGACAATGGTGTTGTTTTGGATGAAGAGGAGCTGTTATTTCTTGCAGAAGGGAATGCTAAGACATATGATGCATATATGGATGAGCAGCCAATTCAAGAAATAGGTCACAATCATCAAAATGCCTTTCAAGTTGCCGATTGTGATGCATATGACTCTGATGTCGATGATGAACCTACTGCCCAGACAATCTTCATGGCTAGCATTTCTCCAATGGTCTCTCCAAAGGTCTCATCATCAAAGCAAGCTGGTCAATCCAAAGAATCAATCATCTCAGAGGTACTAAAATTATATGATGAAGTTGATGAGCAAAAGATACATGACAAAGTGCAATCACATGAAACTTGTGAAACAAATATTGTTAATATGGGCAATAGTAATATTGTCCCATATGATCAATATGTGATCCAAAGTGAAAGTGTGATTGAACCAAGTGATGCATCTTCTGCAGTCAATGATGACTATTTTTTGATGAATACACACCATGTGCCCCTGATGATTCTGTTGTCTCTGAACTGAATGCCTATAAAGAACAAGTTGCCATTTATGAACAACGCGCTAAGTTTGAGTTAACCACTCGTGAGCAGGAAATGGATGACCAAATGCGTACAATTATTAGAAAAAGTAACTTTAGGGAAGAAATACTAAAACAAGAGCTAGATTCCTTAAAAGAAAAGCTTAATAAAACGGCTAAGCGAAAACAAGAACTTCAAGAAAATGTGAAAGTGCTTAAGCAGGAATTTAATGCTAAGGAATCAAAACTTTTAAATGAATTTTCCAACCTAAAAACTTTGAAAAACAAACTTGAAAACAAATTGTACGTATAAGGAAACACCATTCAGACTGCTCACATGATCACTAAGCATAGAGTTCTGAGTGACAAACATAGTGTTGCATTAGTTGATGAACCAAACCCTGAGGCTTGTAAGAAAGCTAGAAAAGCACAGAAGGTAATTTATGATGGCAATGAAATCCTTAAGCCTAGACAGAAACCTAGTTGCGCTGAGAATACTGAGGAAGATAAGCAGTTAGAAGAAGTCACTAGAAAGAAATTGAATGAAAAACTTAAGAGCCCTTCATGCAGAGAAAAGAAAATCAGTTATAAAACACCCAACTATGCTAAGGATAATTGGATTGCATTTAACAAGTTTAGACCTCAAACACAGCTGACCCCTAAACAAGTGTTCTGGAAAAAGGATATGGACATGAAAAAAGCTGATGAGTTTGTTGAACAGAATCCCCCATGTAGGAGAATGCTTCCTGCCACTGTATATCCCCCCAATACACCAATGCATTTAGTTCCTAGAACTATTTCCACTAAAAGTAAGACCTTAATCAGCCTATATGTAATTTATCAATTATTTGTTGATTTTGATAAGACATGTAAGAAAAGGATCACACCTACTGGGATAACTGAAAGGGAGAGGGGTTTTGAGCAAACTAAAGAATGCTATTTAACTGAGGTCATGCCTTTCTTCAAACAATTAAAAGGTCAATTTGAGAGTCTTAAAAAGGGGATGGATTCAGATATTAAAGAAATGGAAAAGGAATTTGATGCAATGATAGTTGAGGTCAATGACTATGAGCGAGAATTAAAATATAATGAGATTGAGAGGAAGACCTTGTATACCTTAAATGATTCAATGAAAGTCACTCGTGACAAGAACAACGAAATAATAACGTCTTTACAAAAAGAAATTGAGAATCTGAGGAGTCAGGTAAAAGGGAAAATGCCACTTGTCTTTAATGAGAATGTTGCATCAAAGTCATCTGCAGACTCTAAATATACTGTGACTGTTAAATACTTTCCTCCTCATCTTAGAAATAACGAACTTGTGTTTCATAACTATTTCACTTACCTTAAGGATAGTCTAGAATGCCTCCAAGAGATTGTAGAAGAGGATTTCATAAATAAGCCACTTGATAGAGAAATTAGGTTTGCTTGCATTCAGGCCAAACGATCTCAGGAGCTGTTAGAATGTTTAAGAGCAACGTGTCCTAAAACGTTTTGTGAGAAAGGTAAAGCTGTGATGCCTTGTTCTATGCCTAGCATTAAGAAAGTGAACTCTAGAGTGCCTTCAATTAGTTCAGATCCCTGCACGTCTAGTTCAGGAATGCAAAAGGTAGCTCAACCAACTAATGTTCCCATAATTCCCTCTACAGGAGTAATCAGTGACACAAATGCAAGCGGGTCAAAGCCTTCAGGCAATACAAAGCAAGATAGGACCTCGCAAGCTAAGAATGTGCAATGGAAGAAAGTAGAAGACCACCCTAGGAACATTAAGTTTGAGTTGAATAAAACGAATCGTGTTGATTCTAGTATTAGCTATAAGCGTACTGTAATTAATTCGAATTCAGCTACTTTTGGCAAAACATGTAATGATGATTGTTTGGTTTCTGTTACTAATCATGAATGTGGTGTGAATGAGTTGATTAATGATGTTAAATGCCCTGTTAAGATTGTTAATGCCAAAAATCAAGCTAAGAAAGGTAGAAAGCAATGGCGGAAGAAGGTTAGAAAACAGTGGAAACCCACAGGAAGGAAATTTAGTAACATAGGTTATCAGTGGATACCTACTAGCCACAAATTCAATCTTAATGAGATGTGCCCCAAATTATCTAGATCAATGCCCATTAGGAAATGGATGCCTACTGGTAGAACTATTCCCTTAAGAAGTGAACATACTTTGAATAGGTCTAATTCACACACTAGCACAGCATCTGTCCCTAATGAATTCATTGTTTCTGCTTCTGATGTGGGTGTTCCAATCACAGTTACTAACCAAGTGGAACCCATTCTTGCATGGGGATCCCAATTATCCAGTTATCCATTCTTGTCTGTGTTCAACTACAGATTGTTCAAATCGTTCTGTGGTACCTGGACTCAGGCTGTTCCAAGCATATGACTGGAGACCGGTCACGGCTCATGAACTTCGTGAGTAAATTCATCGGGAATGTTAGATTCGGGAACAATCATTTCGGTGCAATTTGGGTTATGGAGATTATGTTGTTGGTAAAAGTGTAATCTCCAGGGTATATTATGTTGAAGGTCTTGGTCATAACCCAATTTTCTGTCGGTCAATTTTGTAATTCTGATCTTGAAGTAGCCTTCAGAAAACATACTTGTTTCGTTAGAGAACTTGATGGTGTGGAACTTTTAAGAGGAACACGAGGTTCAAACTATACACCATCTCTATCAAATATATGATGAAGTCTTCTCCAATTTGCTTGTTGTCAAAGGCTTCAAAAACAAAGTCATGGTTATGGCATCGTCGTCTCAATCACTTGAACTTCGGCACCATAAATGATCTCTCCAGAAAGGACTTAGTAATAGGCTTACCTAGACTAAAGTATGAAAAGGATCATCTTTGTTCAGCATTCCAATTGGGAAAAAGCAAGAAGTATGCCCACAAACCCAAATCTACAAACTCAGTTATGGAAGTTCTTCATACCATTCACATGGATTTATGTGGTTCCATGAGAGTGCAGAATATTTACGGGAAGAAATATGTGTTAGTTGTGGTTGATGATTAATCTCGATTTACTTGGGTTAAGTTCTTAAGGACAAATGATGAAACTCCAGATATCATCATCAAACTTATGAAACAGCTGCAGGTTCGACTTAACAAAACTGTCAGAATCATCCGAACAGACAATGGAACTGAGTTTGTTAATAAGGAACTTAGTGAGTTTTATGAAAGTGTTGGAATCAGTCATCAAAGAAGTGTTCCACGAACTCCTCAACAGAACGGTGTAGTTGAAAGACGAAATCGAACTCTTGTGGAAGCCGCAAGAACAATGCTGATTTACTCAAAGGTTCCAATGTTTCTCTGGGCTGAAGCCATTGCCACTGCATGCTACACTCAAAATCGATCCCTTATTCACACCTCTCATGGAAAAACTCCATATGAACTTGACCACAATCGAAAACCTAATCTTTCATTCATTCGTGTGTTTGGTGCATTGTGTTATCCAACTAATGAGGGCCAAGACTTAGGCAAACTTAAAGCTAAAGCTGACATTGGAGTATTTGTAGGATATGCACCAAGCAGAAAAGGATACCGAATCTACAACAAAAGAACCCGAAATATCATGGAAACCGTTCACGTTACGTTCAATGAGCTGACCGGTCAAATGGCTCAAGGACAACCCAATTCTGGACCCGCATCACAACCTTCATCAAGTAGTCCCATCAGTTCTGCTCTTGTACATGATTCTTCGCCAACCACTCCTTATGTACCTCCTTCAGAAGATGATTTGAAGAAATTGTTTGATCCAATGTTTGATGAACACTATGAGCCAATTCCTAATGACTTGTCAAATCCATCAACAGAGGCTGCTCCTATCCCTGTCAATGAAGTTAACCCTTCAGTTTCTATGTCATTAAGTCAAGAAGCGCCTGCTGATCACTCTGCCTCATCAACAAATCATCAATTATCGAGTGTACATCATGGAATTGTCTCTGGCACCTTTGATTGAGATAACCCCTTTGCTACTCCTGAAGATGCCCCATTTGAAAACATATTTGCTCCTAAATCATCTTAAGAACCATCTTCATCGGGAGAAATCGACCCTGCTACTTCTGTTCCTCAACAACAACCACACGAACACCTTAGAAAATGGACACACGATCATCCATTGGATAACATCATTGGAAATCCCTCTCGTCCAGTATCCACTCGCAAACAACTTGCAACTGATGCCTTATGGTGCTTCTCCAACTCCGTACTATCCAAGGTCGAACCAAAAGATGTTAAAACTGCCATGAATGAAGACAGCTGGTTCAATGCCATGCAAGAAGAAATTCATGAGTTTGATCGACTAGATGTATGGGAATTAGCACCTGCTCCTGACTGTGCTATGATCATTGCTCTAAAGTGGATCTTCAAATTAAAACTTGATGATCATGGTGATGTATTAAAGAACAAGGCTAGATTGGTTGCAAAAGGATACCGTCAAGAGGAAGGTATTAACTTTGAAGAATCATTTGCTCCAGTTGCACGCATCGAGGCAATCAGAATCTTCCTGGCTAATGCGGCAAGTAAGAATATGATTGTCTATCAGATGGATGTAAAGACGGCTTTTCTTAACGGATATCTTAGAGAAGTCGTATACGTCAGCCAACCGGAAGGTTTTGTGAATCCAGAGCATCCTACTCATGTTTATCGATTGAAGAAGGCTCTTTACGGCTTGAAGCAAGCTCCAAGGGCGTGGTATGATATGCTATCAAATTTTCTTCTATCTACTTGATTCAACAAAGGAGCAGTTGATCCGACATTGTTCACCAGAAAGTCAGGCAAACATTTAATTCACGTTCAAATCTATGTTGATGATATTATTTTTGCCTCGACTGACCCCAATGAATGTGACCGTTATTCTAAGGAGATGGGCTCCAAATTTCAAATGTCAATGATGGGACAAATGTCATTTTTCTTGGGATTACAAATTTCACAAAGTCTCGGAGGCATTTTTATCAATCAATCTGAATATGCTAATGAAATTTTAAAGAAATTTGGATTCGACACTTGTGACATCGTTGACACTCCCATGGTGGAACGTACCAAACTGGATGAGGACCACTCCGGGATCATGGTAGATCAAACGAAATATCGAAGTATGATTGGATCCCTGATGTACCTCACAGCCAGTAGACCTGATATTATGTTCGCTGTATGCATGTGTGCTAGATACCAGACTAAGCCTACCAAAAAGCACCTTGAAGCTGTTAAACGGGTCTTTCGGTATCTCCAAGGAACCATCAACATGGGACTTTGGTACCCGAAGGACACCGGTATGTCACTAACAACCTATGCAGATGCTGACCATGCAGGATGTCAAGATACACGTCGAAGTATGTCTGGAGGTGCTCAGTTTTTGGGTGATAAGCTTGTGAGCTGGTCTTCAAAGAAACAAATGAGTACTTCTATATCCTCTACAGAGGCTGAATACATAGCCATGTCATCTTGTTGTGCTCAAATCCTATGGATGAGATCCCAATTATCTGACTATGGCTTTGAATTCAACAAAATCCCTCTATATTGTGGTAACAAAAGTGCCATTGCTCTCTCTTGCAACAATGTCCAACATTCAAGAGCAAAGCACGTCGACATTCGACATCATTTCATTTGGGAACAAGTGGAAAAAGGTGTGGTAGAACTCTATTTTGTGAGGTCTGAGTACCAGTTAGCAGACATCTTCACCAAAGCTCTTCCTAGAGAACGTTTTGAGTTTATCCTCCCACGACTTGGTCTAAAGAGCCTACAACAGGAAACACTCAGACGTCTTCAAGAGGAAGACGAGGAGTAAATGGTTGTTTCTTCATCTATATCTTGTATATACTTATTCAAAAATCAAAATACAAAATTTTAAAACCCACAAAAAGAAAATAGAAAAATATAAAATTTACAAAATCCATAAAAATTAGAAAATCTTGAAAAATCCCAAAAATATTGTTATTTTTTCATATTTTTCTTTATTCGATATCATCTACGGACTTTGTGTTGACATTCAAAGAATATCACGGGTTTTTAGATGTTCTTCGAATGTACACAAATTGCTTAAAAAAAAAAAAAAAAAAAAGTCGGAGAAAAATGGTGGTTTATTGTAATTTCAGACAGTAACCCGTTTTAAAAGGAAAGAACAGAGCCATGCTTAATCTCATTTTTTCAAATCTCATGCTCTGATTCTTAAAACAAATGTTTTTCACCAAAAAGACAAATGTTTTCTTTCCAAATATTTTTCCGCCTAATGATTCTTCTGAAAAATATTTGTCATCTTATGAAAAAAAATTGCTTTGAAAATACCTCGTACTCTATTTTTGAAAATCATCCGGGCTTATCTTTGTCAAAATCTCTAACACTCAATCAACAACTCATGTCATTGATTGAAGGGGAGAATGATTTCAATTCAATCAAAAAGATTATTTTTCAAACAATTGGCACGTAAAAGAGCAAGGTCTACGTTTGCATAGTCAGAATGAACAATGTTTTATACAAGTGGCTCAAGACCTTGGCTATTCTTATGTTTTCAAAAGATATTTATGCATGAGTGGTCAATGGAGTTTAAAGTCTCAAAATCTAATCATTATCAGTTATAATGTCTTTCAAAAGAAAGTCACTATTCTCCTCAAAAGCTCTCAAAATTTAATTTAAATCAATAGAGATCATAACTTAGAGATCACAACTTTCAAAGGATTTGAAAATTGTAATCGGGGGAGAATTTGTGATTTAAATTGGATTTAAACTGATAATTTGATAAATGGTTTTATACATGATTAACAAGCTCTCCTCCTTGCATGTTCCAAACGATTTCAAATTTTCCATGCACATGTTAAGGGGGAGCATTTATATCAAACCAAAATGGATTAAAGCGTGACTGATTTGTCTCTAAGTGTAGGTTTTCCCTAATATGTGCTAAACAATTTCAAAATCAGATGCACATATTGAAGGGGGAGCAAATTTTTGAAAACGACATTCTTTCCCGAAAATATCTTCAACTGTATTGAAACACTGATTTTGATCGGGAAAGTAATGTCGAGATTTTTAGAAAATATTTATCAAAGAAGCGAATTCTTCCTCTTGCCTCCATGTGCCAAAATTATTTCAAACAAATGATGCACATGTTGAGGGGGAGCCGTTTTCTAAAATATCAAAAATGATTCAGGTACAAAATGTTTTAATCATGTATCACAAGTACTTGGATTGATTTTAAGATGGTTTTCAATTGGTTCCAATGGCTGATGAACAATACCAAAAAGACCGACCAAATTTACTTTATGTATGGTGATATAAGAATGGTTAGGTTAGGTATTCGTTCCCACGATCCCGCCAGAGCCGGAGGGATCTACCCAGGGACAATCCACTAGATAGTGTAGAGTCCTTATGTATGAAGAAAAAAGGAGAAAAATGAGATATGGGAAGAGTGCGGACTGAGATAGAGCTAGAACTGGAATAAACCCAACAAGGTTCTAGTAATGAAGTCTCGGTAAGCACTGAAGGGGTTGAAGAATGAAAAAGAAATAAATGAGAAAAGGGTGAAAACAAATAGCCCTCCACTATTTTCAACCTTAGGGCAGAAACAGGGCAGAAACCGGGTTCAATACATATGCTACTGGTGCTTACTAAGGTAACACTGGTATTGAAGACAAGACGTCATGGACCCAGTGACGCACTGCACTAAAACTTCCCAAGCTACTCAAGTTCCTCTTAAAAGGGCTTGTTTCATTCTCACGGGGAACCTACATAATCTATCGACTTTCTCTTAGAGAGGGTTGATATTGAAGAAGGAGACCCTCTCCCTAGTCTCCGGCATAGGAACCAAATGTGCACAATTGAGTCTACAGCCACGAGATCACAAATAAATCTCATTAAGGACACATTCAATGAAGACTCTCTGTTTCACACAATGTGGAAAGAGAGAATAAATCTTAAGAGTCCTAAGCATTATCCTTGTGGTATTGCCCGAACATCTGAGTGATATGCAAACATATTCACGATGAAGATGGAAAGCCTTCTAGAGCCAACATCAAACAAGCTCTTGGTAGGTGGCATGTGAGATCTATCCAATAGATCAACCATGTGACAACTGAACAGAAACAATAGGGCGATTCATAATTATGAATCAATCCTGGTTCAGGTTATGGATTGACGGATACCTTTGAAAAACCGGTCGTTGTGTTCAAAATAGTTTTCACTAGCACATCGACTGTGCATTAATGTTTCAAAATAAAAGGTGTTTATGATTGATAATTGATTTTCATTAAAACATTCGTTGTATTGCAAAAACAATTTATATCAAGCAATACGCGATTGTTTTTCAAATCTCTTTTCATCAATCAGTGAATCTCAATTCGCTGGTTCACTCACTCCGTGTTGTCTTCTTTGAGACGTTCTGGTTTGAGAACAGCTAGAGCAGCTGCGAAACCCTGTCAAGGAGATTCTTTGGAATTATACCTGATCACAAGCAGTACTTGTACTGATTGTCACACCCCCAAATTACCTGTTTTGCAGCGGAATGGAATTCCTGGGGATTGACTGTCATAGCATCACAATCACAGTTATATTGAACGACCTAAAGTGTCGTTTGAAAAGAACATCGTTTGATTTAATAAAACAATCAGAGTTTACAAAGTATAGGTCCCAAATGAAAATCAACTTGTGCGGAAATAAGTTTGTTACAATTCAAACGATGTTTTAAAGTGCGTAAAACCCAAGTGAGACGAGTCGTCACCGCGACTCCATGATGTGTCCACATGCATGTCATGAAGTGAATGCCTTAGATACCTGAGATAAAAACATGCTAAAAGTGTCAACACAAAGGTTGAGTGAGTTCATAGAGTTTGTGTTGAAATGTAAAGCCTTTCAAAATCGTTTATGCAGCAAAGGCATTGTAAATCCACCCAGTTCCAAGTTCCGCCCATACAAAACTTGCAACCTGTATGTTCACAACCCACTGCCAAAATGTGTATAGTTTATGTTCAAACACATGATGTCAAATGAATTCACAATAGTACCTAACTCGACGTAGAACAATAGCGCTTAATCAATAGGACTAGACTCAATGTATCAGTAGTCAACTGATTTAGAACATTATACGACGATGTATCAGTAGTCAACTGACATAGAACTTTATACGACGATGTATCAGTAGTTAACTGACATAGAACTTTATACGACGATGTATCAGTAGTCAACTGACATAGAACTTTATACGACGATGTATCAGTAGTCAACTGACATAGAACTTTATACGACGTAGAACTATACCAAACAAACAAGAACAACTAATATAGTACAACATTCAGTTTGAAACAATGATGATCATGATAGAAGTTATCCTTAAAAAGATAAAGTACTTGTGAAAAATAGTTAAGCATGTATCTCCCCCAAAATAGTACAAAACAATTGAAAATGGGGCTATGAAAACTCACCTATTGCAATGATTATGATGACAAAAGTGAGTACACTGAAATGTAGCGTGATCTCGAAACTGACCTATTATGAATGATATGATACGTAATGAGTTATGATGTAATGTTATGCATGCAATTCGCATGTTATTTATACCACTTGTGAATTTTGAAAATAATACTCTTCGTCGAAAAATACTCCTTTTGACGTCTTGACCATTCTTAAATTACTTTGCAAGTATTTACGTCAAAATGTCATCCTACAATAGTTTATTAATGATTTATTGTAAAATTATAACTTTTCGTCGTAAAATAATGTCGTTGGAAATTTCATGAAAGTGACTAAAATGGTCTCGAAAAGCTAGTCGTAAAATGGTGTACGTTGAACGTTAGGAAACGAACTCAACGGTTTTGGAAAGCTTGTATCAAAATCTCAAAGTTTTGGCATTTAAGTTTTTATCCTAGAGGTCTCGTTCATAGAGAAAAATATAGGTCAAGTAGGGTGATTTTGTCCAAATGTAGTTTAAAAGTG
The DNA here is from genome assembly GCA_019973895.1 of Chrysanthemum seticuspe. NCBI lineage: Eukaryota > Viridiplantae > Streptophyta > Magnoliopsida > Asterales > Asteraceae > Chrysanthemum > Chrysanthemum seticuspe. The sequence continues at coordinate 204,746,843 of BPTQ01000001.1, forward strand.
AATTTCGGCAAAGTTTAAGCAACCGTAGTTAATTCATTACAACTCCGCTATTCAAACGGTTGGTCATTTTGAAAAATATGCTTGGTGATCTCGATTTTATTAGGAGACATCTCGTTACAAAAAGTTCTACGTCAACGTTAAAAATAGCCTTCAATATGGTCGTTTTGTTTACCGTAACACTTGTCAAATAAAAATAATATAGTTTTTCTTAACTAATAAAGTTACGGCAATGTTGTGAAAACGTGTATATTTTAGTCGTTACAAATCCGTTTTCTACGTATTATACGTCCTTAGCTTCGTATCAAAGTATACTAATATATTTTTGATAAATCGAAATAATTTATAACGCTTAAGACTCGTTTTTGACTCGTACAAAACAAAAATAGTGTGCTGAAATTTCAGGATATATATATATTTCGTCGTCAAACTTGAAAAATTCATAACTTCTTCGTTATAGCTCCGTTTTAATCCGTTCAAGCGGCCACGGTTTCATTTTAAAGTATATTTTCTAAATATCTAGGCCAAAAATTTATGTTTACTGTCGGATTTTCCAGAAATACAAAATAAGATCAGACCCTTTATACGACTTGTCGAAAAGAGTTTTTCTCGTACTAAACCTATTCCAATCCCTTCAAAACAACTCCAAAGCTATTCTAATCCTACCATACACCTTCTTAGGGTGTCATGGGTTCCTAGACATCACCAAAACTAATATATAACAAGGGATAATTTATAGGATGACTTATATATATATATAACTTCTAAAACAATGTTAAAAATGGTATAAACATCCATAAGTCTTGCATGCTTTGATCAAAAATGATGAAATAGATATGAAATGATAATGAAAGATGTAAAATGAAAATAATATGCTTACTAGTTACTTGATGAGGTGACAAGAACAAAGGATTAAACCTAAACACCCTAGGTTTTTATTTCAAAACCTTGATTAAGAGTGTAACTAGATTGTTTAACACTTGATTTGAACAATTTTTATGAATCTCTTCTTCACTCTAAGGTGTGACCGGTTTTGAGAGGAAGTAGGCAAGAGAGAAAGAAACTTTTCTAACTTAGTATTATAGTGAATGAATGAAATGTGAAAGTAAATTTGAGTAAAGATCTAAACATGTAAGAAATATATTACCAACTATTTAATGCTTCATCCCCCTTGGTCGGCCAAGGGGGAATGTATTTCAAAAATATGTTTTTTTTTTTTTTTTTTATTTTTTATTATTTACAAAGTATATAAAAGGTGTAAGTTACATAAATATAAGTAAGGATAAATTGTAACTTGTGTATATATTTGGGTATTTAAGGTAGTTTTGGCTAAAAATAATTTTTAATAGGTCAAAGTAAAGTATATTGAGATCATAAAAATTGTAAAAATACATTTCTTGTAAAATTTGAGTGAACTAATAATTATCGTGTAGTTTTTAAGAAAAGCGTCGTAATAATATAAATTTAACGATTTATATACAAAATAAATTTAAAACACTAGGTAAACTCAAAATATTATTTTTATAAACTAAATGTAAGTATAAAAATATATCGGGATCATTTTTAGAAGTATCGGATTAAATGTTCAAAATAATAACTTACGCGATAACGTATATTTAATATGAAATTTACGCGTGTAAAGTGAAATGCAAAGTCATGAATGAACTAACATGATGAAAATGATGCTAATGAAGTGTAGACTAAACTTAGTCTATATGAAATGTCCGTGATGATATGATCATGAATTCGCCGCTAAACCATTAAGGTTACGCGAATTTGAAACTCGTAAACCTAGTTTACGATAAATGATGAAATGGTGAAGCATGAATTGTTTTGAGAAAAGACCTGAAAGTACGAGTTGTCACACTGATCAACGGGGAACCGTGGGCCGTGTACCTCAATTCAATGAAAGTGATCAAAGACACTTTCGTGCGCTTTATTGCTAACTGTTGCATGCAGGTACACCCGACGTTTGCAGCTGATCAAAATGGAGAGGTCAATCCATAGCCGCATGCTCACACAACACATTCATTTCAAAAGAAATCATGATAAGTGCATCAACGACTCTGATATTTTCACTCCATGCTTCTGCTATGCTGCTGCAAATATCATGAATCAACTAAAGCTTCCGCTACTCTGATGAAAAGAATTCATGATCCAGAATGTAAGCATGTCGGTCCACTGTCACATAATGTCAACACCACAATGGAAGAGTCAGAGATTTATGCAAGCTGTTGATCTCAAAGCTGGCTCAAAACTCATCATCACGTGGATCAGTTAAAGACCTCCACTTGAATTATCCAAACATGCGGAACATGAAGAATCAAAGACTACGAGCTACTGAGCAAAGAACTTAATCAAGAATCCAAGAACAATCTAATGTAATATCTGTTTGTATTCATTGTAAATTGAGGTGACCTCCCTTAGGGGGAGATTGTTAGGAATTAGAAAATTCAGTCATTAAAGTATCGGTCACCTCAAGTATATGTAATCGTTACAAAGCTCGTAGTCGTAGTCATTTAATATTAGTTAGTATTTAGTTATGTAACACCGTGGAGGACGGACGGGTCTTTACCCACTGTATGCCTGATCCACAGCCCGTAGGAGGCGAGTCTTGTAAGAATACTATAAATACCCTCTACCTCCCAAGGTAGAGGGTTGGAGCTTCAATACTATTTTTCTTTGTTTCACATAGTTCCCAACTCTCTTCCCTTTCTCTCTCTAAACATAGTGTACGCCCCATATATATTTGGTTTGATGTGATTGTGAAATCCTATATCTTACACTCTGTCCCCATCTAAAAGAAATTATCACTGGTGCAAGAAAATACCCGTAGCTAAGGGTGAATGGTATGATTTATGGGCTTCATGCGACCCTCGAAACAAAATTTGTGATGGAGGAATCGACAAGGATAGGGTCAAGGATAACAAATTCATGTGGCCTGCATATACTGATGAAGAAAGATTTGAAAAGCTCTCAATTGAATAAGAAGAGGAACCACCTAATATGCACTGTTGCACTCCAATAACTATCAATGATGATGAGTCAACACGAGCATGGCCTACATGCAATCCTTTCCGCAAGTATTGCAATGGGGGTGATAATTTGAAAGATGAGGAATGGACATGCCTGCATGAGCTTGAAATACATGACATTAAGTTTGGAGATTTATCCTTCAATGATTGGTATGCAATACAATTCGGGGATGCTAAAATTAACCCAAATATGCTGAAGAAACTCTAGATTGATTATGAGGAGCATTGTCTACAGAAAAGCCCATGAATGTTGATATCTACTGCATGGAAGATCCCTCAAGTGACATCCATGGCGAGGTAACTAGAAGTCATTGGTGTGAAAAAATAAGGACGCTTTGTGAAGTTTTTTGGGCATCTTGCGACCCGTATGATGATAAATGCAACGGAGGAAGCAGTTTTAAGAGAGTTGGGGAAGATGAGTTCCTATGGACCACAACTAATGACTCGGAAGGAACAAAATTGCCTTGGCTGGACGATTTAGGATTCGATAATTGGGTCAAAATCAAATATGGAAAGGTAGATGCGCTGACCAAGGAGAAGATCTGGAATGGATGTATGAGTAAAGACGAACCATGCGAAGATGTTCCTAATGAAGAATCGGATAATGATGCCAATGATTCATCAGGGAAAGAGAAAGAGGAATGCAAGCAAGTGCTAGTGGAAGATTTACTCAACAATAAATGGCTTAAAGATACCGAGTCCGACAACGATGATATAGATTACCTTGAACTTCGAGGTGAAGATGGATTCACTGACCCCGACGATGAAGCATATGAGAAAAGAAGGTGCAAACTTCTTGGCATTCCGTATAAGAGGCCGCCACCAATTATAGCCAAAACGTATGAGTTCACTAGATACCATTTGGGGCCGGACGAATTTTTTTTCAAAATTCGGAAGATCGAGACTAAAGAGTACCTCCGCACCGCTACTAATGTTGCTTGGGTCAGACATAACTTGATGAAGGACATGGAGGAAGTTGACCAAGTCCAAAGGCCACCATAAAGCCCCGAGGCTTTTAGTTTAACTTAAAGACTCGTAAATAAAGAAAAGTGCTCTTTCGGGAGACAACCCGAATTATCCCTTTCATTTGTTTTATTTTCATTTCTGTTGTGTTTTGTGTTTTTAACCATTTTTGCAGGATTTCGAGAAAAGTTGCTGCAACATGCTAAACGAGGACCTGATCTTTCCATAGTTACGGCGTAACTCATTTTTATGGTTACGCCGTAACATACCTTTTTGCAGCAGTCCTTCTCAGAGCAATACCAATTACGACGTAATCCCATTCAACGATTACGCCGTAGCTACACTCCTGTAGCGTCTGCCAGGTTTTGCACTAATTACAGCGTAACTCCTTATGGAGTTACGACATAACTATCCTCTGTAACACTTCTTCTTTTTTAAACACAATAACCTTGTATTAGTTTTCAAATGAACTTTGTGGGTATGTTCCCTGTAAGCTCTCACGAGACTACACTTGTCCACTTGGGATACCAAGTGGTTTAAAAGGCTTTTTGCATACGCTAAATGCAATCGTGATTCCTACGAAAGTGAGTTAGGTTTCTTTTTCATTTTTCTTTTTCTTTTTTTTAGAATTATGCTTGTCGGTAGTATGATTTCATGGATTGAAGTTTGCTCGTGGATGCTTGATAAGGATTTAAAAGGTACACTTTCGAGAGGTCATTTAAGCCCTTAATCGACCACTTTTATATCCGTTACTGCTTAATTTCGTTCCTTTTCACTTTTTAGGTCTCTTGAAGGCAAAATGTTGGAATGATGCTTATTTGGACGAAAAGGCGTGAATGTGTGAAGAAAATGGCTAAAGTCAAGATCAAGACACTCAAGCTGCTGGAAATGCACCCGACGGCGTCACAGATAAAGGACGATGCCGTCCCTCTAATTGCGGCGGCTCAGGAGTGAAATTGCTATTTTGTACCTGACGGTGTCAGGCTTTAAAGAGTAGGGCGACACAACTCAGACGGCCTAGATCCAGATTCAAATGGCGTCAGAAGATGAAGCCAACGGCATCAAAACCACAACGTGACGCGGTCACAAAGTTGACTTGGTCAAGACGAAACCCTAATGGTGGCGATCCGACGGCGTCACAATTAAAGAGTGACGCCGTCGCAGTTGTAACTCTATATATAGAATTCGAATTTTCAGACTTTTAAGAGGGGTAGAATTGTGGAGTAAAACCCTAAAACGATTTTGGTTGTCTTGGGCAGTATCGTAGGGTTCTCATACCCTATTTTACAACAAGATAAGTAATCTACTTCATTGATTTAATTATGTCTTCGATTGTATGTGTGTATGCTTGCATGTTTACCATGTCCGGCTAATTTACTTGTGTGTTTGCTTAGATTTATGAAACATAGTTATTGAATATTGATTGGTTGTCTCTTATCTTAATTGTAATTGGCTTAGGATTGCAATTGGCCATCGTTGTGTTTTTAATGCTCGAGTAATCTTTGTGAACATTAGTTTATAATCGCCTAGAGTTATTGTAGGCTAAAAATCCAAAGATAACCTTAGAGTTAGTTTATGAATCCTAGAGATTTTGTAGGCAATAACCTTAAGGTATCCTCAAATAGATAGGGAAAAAAGCATACCCTACGACCTTAGAAGACACAACGCATTAAGAATAAGGACGTGACAATTTAACCATCAATAAAAGATAACTAGGGAGTAATAGTATCTAGGTAGACACATTCTTAATCATCATACGAGCACACATCAATTAGACATAGACTACCCCTTGGCTTAGTTAATTAGATAATTAGAATAGTTGAGTAATTGGTAGAAGTACCACCCCCCAAATCCAATACCCCGAGATTCGTACCTTTCAATTTTCTAAAAAATATGAAAAAGATAAAAAAATAATCTTCCTCAACCCCAATCTTAGCGTAGTAATTTCTCACTAGCATTCCTATTCCCCTAGAGAACGATATCAATCCTGAGGCTTGCCCTAATACTAAACTACAACGATTAGGTTCACTACCTAGGTGGTTGAAAAACTTCCCCGAAGAAAAGGAAGTTTCCTTTGACCCCGAACGCGTGTTTTGTACGCGTATCAAGTTTTTGGCGCCACTGCCGGGGAATAGAATAGCTAGTTATATTTCCACCTCGTTTAGGTTCCCTTGCTTGATTCCTATCAAGTAAGCTTTTTTCTCATTTTTAGCTTCCTCGTAGTCTATCCCCTTCTGTTAGGAATTAGAAATTCCAGGTATTAAAGAGTCGGTCACCTCAAGTATATGTAATCGTTAGAAAGCTCGTAGTCGTAGTTCTTTTAAGCTAAGTAGTATTTAGTTAAGTAACACCGTGGAGGACGGACGGGTCTTTACCCACTGTATGCCTGATCCACAGCCCGTTGTGTGGCGTTTTATTGTAAGACTATAAATACTCTCTACCTTCCAAGGTAGAGAGTTGGAGCTCATAATAAGATTTTTCTTTCTCTCACTAAAGTTCCCAAACCTCTAGCTTTCTCTCTCTAAAAAGCTCTTGTACGCCTACTTTGTGTTATGGTTTGATGTGTATGTGAAATCCAATATCTTTCAATTGGTATCAAGAGCAATGGTTAGATCATCTCTCACATATCTTTGGATTTCTAGTGGTTTTTAGGTGGTTTTTGAGTTTGAAAAAGTTTAGTGGTTTTTGCATCAATTGGGTGATTTCTAGTGTTAAAGTTTGGATTTTTATAGTACTTTTGTGTTTAGAATCATCACAAGTGTTTAGGTTTTGATTTTGAAGGCTTGAATCATCGTGGTTGAGTTGTTTTTGGATTGAAAGGTGGTGTTTTTGTGATTTTCTAGTTAGCGACTTGGTTCTCGGTGTGATATTCATCATAGCGACTTGCTTCATAAAAAGTTAGCGAGTTGGAGTGGTATTTGGTAGCGATTTGGTCCTAGCAACTTGTCTATTGAGACAAGCTGACAAAAAGTACACGTAGTGGATTCTCCACTACACGTAGCGACTTAGTGTAAGTTAGCGACTTGTACTTTATATTGTTAGCAACTTGGTGTTAGCGAGTTGGTACCTAGCGAGCTGCTATTTAGCGACTTGACAAATTAGCGACTTGGTGCATAGCGAATTGCTGTCAAAATTTTGCTAGCGACTTGGATTGTAGCGATTTGTTATATAGCGACTTGGCACTTAGCGACTTGGTTTAAGGTTTCCTAGCGACTTGGGTGATATCCTTTGAATACGGTTTTCTCTTGATTTAGTAAAATCCCATGAAAGAATCTATTTCCCCGGTTTAATCATAGAGTTATAAAATCCCGTTTAATCTGTCATCATGTCTACCAATGTTCCTACAATCATCTCCACTGTTGCCGAGGATGTTCAAGCAGCTGGTTCAGATACTCGTCCACCCATGCTTGACAGAACTGACTACGAATCTTGGACTCAACGAATCAGATTGTACTGTCTAGGAAAGGAAAATGGAGTCAACATTCTCAAATCCATTGATGAAGGACCATATCAGGTTGAGACTACTAGAGACTTAATTGATACAACTGAAGATGGAACAATCATCTATGGAATTGACAGACCAAAGACATATGATGAGCTCGATGATAAGGAGAAAAAGAGATTCGATGCTGATATCAGGGCTTCTAACATCGTACTTCAAGGTCTTCCAAAAGGTATCTACAAGCTGATCAATCACAACACCGAAGCAAAGGCAGTGTGGGATAATGTCAAAATGCTTCTCTCAGGTTCTGAATTAACTATGGAAGACAGAGAATCACAACTCTATGATGAATTTGAACACTTCAAAATGAAACCAGATGAGAGTGTTTATGAGTACTATGTGAGATTCCACAAGCTTGTTAATGATATGAGGAACATTAGAATGACTATGCCAAACATTCAGCTGAACTCAAAGTTTGTTAACAACATGAATCCCGAATGGCACAAGTTTGTCACCTCTGTAAAGCTAACCAAAGGATTGAAGAATACAAACTATGAGCAACTCTATGCCTTCCTCCTTCAGAATGAGAGACATGCTATGTTTGAAAAAAGGATTCTTAATCAGTTCAAAACCAACCAGGGAGAGACAAGCTCATCAAATGATTCAACTGCCTTCTACTCAAACATCGGAATCACAACCAAAGCCTCAAAAGTCATACCCATGGGTAGTGGTAATCACAAACTCATTCCTGATCCTATGTTCAAACAAGTTGATGCTGATGCACACGTGGGAAACTTAATCAACTAGCTCTCCTGATTAGTCAAAACATGAACTCTCTTCCACACACCAACAACAATCTCAGAACTGCTTCCAACCCACATAATCAAGCCACTGTTAGAGATGGGAAGGTTATGGTGCAGCCAGTTCAAGAACGACAGTACGAACAAGCAAGAGGTGGAGCTGGTAGAGGTTATGCTGCAAATCAGAATAGAGGAAGGAATGGAAATCAGGGTCAAGCAAAGCCAATCAAATGTTACAATTATGGAGGTGAGGGACACATTGCAAGGAACTACACATCGCCAAAACGCCCTCCGAATGCAGAGTACTTCAGGGATAAGATGTTGCTTGTGCAAGCTCAGGATAATGGTGCAGCTTTAGATGAAGAGGAGTTGTTGTTCTTGGCTGAGGGAAATGCTAAGACATATGATGCAGATGTGGATGAGCAACCAATTCAGGAGATAGGCCATAATCATCAGAATGCCTTTCAAGTAGCTGATTGTGATGCATACGACTCTGATGTTGATAAAGAACCCACTGCACAAACCATCTTCATGGCTAGCATTTCTCCAATGGTCTCTCCTAAAGTCTCTTCATCACCACAAGCTGGTCCATCCAAAGACAAACTCATCTCTGAGGTATTAAAATTATACGATGAAATTGATGAGCAAAAGATACATAACGAAGTACAATCAACTGTATTTATTGAATCAGATATTGAAAATATGGGTAATATCAATGTTGTCCCATATGATCAATATAAGAAACAAAGTGAAAGTGAGATTGTACCAAGTGATGCATCTTCTGCAGTCAATAATGATTATGTTTTTGATGAATTCATTGCATGTGCCCCTGATGATTCTGTCATCTCTGAACTGAATGCCTATAAAGAACGTGTTGCTATTTATGAACAACGTGCAAAATTTGAGTTGACCACCCGTGAGCAGGAAATGGATGACCAAATGCGTACAACTATTAGAAAAAGTAGGTTTAGAGAAGAAGTATTAAAACAAGAGTTAAAATCCTTACAAGAAAAGCTTTCTAAAACTGCTAAGCAAAAACAAGAACTTCAAGAAAATGTTAAAATGCTTAAGCAAGAATTCAGTGCTAAGGAATGAAAACTTTTGAATGATTTTTCTAATCTAAAAACCTTGAAAAACAAGCTTGAAAATAAGTTGTACGTACAAGGAAATACCATTCAGACTGCCCACTTAATCACTAAGCATAGAGTCTTAAGCGATAAGCATAGCATTCCCCTTGTTGAGGAACCAAATCCAGAGGTCATTAAAAAGGCTAGAAATGCTCATAAGGTTCTTTATGATGGCAATGAAATTCTTAAACCTAGACAAAAACCTAGTTGCGTTAAGTGTACAGAGGAAGATAAGAAATCATATGAAGTCACTAGGGAGAAGATGAACAAGAAACTAGATGATCCTAAATGTAAAGAGAAGAAAATAATTATCACACCCCATGACTACAAAAAGGAGAATTGGTTCTCCTTGAACATGTTTAAGCCTCAAACATTGTTGACTCCCGAACAAGTGTTCTGGAAAATGGACTTAGATAAGCAGAAAGCGGAAAATATTGTTGAAACAAACTCTCCCCTTAGGAAAATGCCTAAAGCGACTGTGTATCCTCCCAATACACCAATGCATCTAGTTCCTAGAACTATTGCCACTAAAAGCAAGACCTTTATCAGTCAATATATTATTTTTCAACTATTTGTTGATTTTGAGAAAACTTGTAAAAAAAGGATCACACCCACTGGTATAACTGAAGGGGAAAGGGGTTTTGAGCAAACAAAAGAATGTTATTTAACTGAAGTCATGCCTTTCTTTAAACAACTAAAAGATCATTTTGAAAGTCTTAAAAAGGGAATGAATTTAGACATTAAAGAAATGGAAAAGGAATTTGATGCAATGATAGTTGAGGTTAGTGACTATGAGTGTGCACTAAAATATAATGAGATTGAGAGGAAGAACTTGCATACATTGAATGAGACTCTTATTTCTGAATGTGTTGCTCAAGATGTGTTTTTCACTGCTACAAATTGTTCCATTAACGCTTCTTAATTTCATGAATTATCTGTTGCCCTGAAAGTCTCCCATGATCGTGTCATTGAGCTTGAAAAGACTAATTCTAAACTAAATGAGAAAATTGAACTGGATGATCACGACAATTTGGTTAAACATTTTTCTAAACTAGAGGTTGAGCATTTTAATTTACGACTAAAATATCAACATCTTAAAGAAAATGTCAAAACTTCAAATATCAAGACATCCTCAGATGCTCCAGAGTTTGATGCAGTTTTTCAAATTAACAAACGTGATGAACAAATTCAAGCTCATTGTAACACGATCAGAAAGTTGAAAGCCCAAATCTCTCAATTAAAGGGTCAAAAGAACGATGTGACAGGCTCCCAAATGCCTCCTCCTTTAGATTCTCAGAATTCTCAAACGTTTCATCTTCAAAACTTAGTAAATGCATTACAAAAGGAAAATGAAAGTTTTCTAGAAGAAAATGAAAAGGTTAAACGTCATTTCAATGAGTTATTTTAATCAATAAAGGTCACTCGTAACAAAAACAATGAACAAATAGCTTCATTGCAAAAGGAAATTGAGAATCTGAAGAGCCAGGTAAAAGGGAAAATGCCATTGACCAATGGGGAGAATGGTGTATCAAAGGTTCACTCTCGTAATAAATATGCTTTGTCTGTGAAATATGTCCCCCCTCATCTCAGGAATAACAAACTTGCTATTCAAACATATTTCTCATCCCTTAAGGATTGTCTAGAATGTCTCCGTGTGATTGTTGAAGAGGATAAGTTAGAGAAACCACTTGACAATGCAATTGGGCATGCATGCTTATATGCCAAACGATCTCAAGAAATTCTAGAATGCTTAATCACAATATGCCCTAAGTCCTTAGGTGAGAGAGTTAATCCTTTGATTCCGTGTTCTATGCCTAGTGCCAAGTATGATATTCATTCGATGCCCAATGTTTTGAATGTGAACCTTAGTGTGCCTTCAAGTAGTTCAGATTCCAGATCTGTTAATGCTAAGAAAGCGAAATCTAGTGTGACTTCTAGAAGTACAAATTCCAGCACTTCTAGTGTTAAGAAAGTGAACCTTAGTGTGCCTGCATGTAATTCAGATCCCAGCACATCTAAACAGGAGATGCAAAGAGTAGCAAAACCAACTAATGTTCCCATTCCCTCAACAGGAGTAATCAGTGACATTAAAGCGAGCAGGTCAAAGTCTCAAGACAATACAAGGAATGATAGGACCTCGCAAGCTAAGAATGTGCATTGGAAGAGAGTAGAAGACCAACCTAGGAACTTTAAGCTTGAGTCGAATAAAATGAATCGTATTGATTCTAGTATTAGCCATAGGCGTACTGTAATTAATTCAAATTCTGATACTATTTGCAAACCTTGCAATGATGTCTGCTTGAATTCTGTTTCTAATCATGAATGTGGTGTGAATGTTTTGTCTAATGCTGTCATACCCCCAATTAATATTGCTAATGCCAAAAATCATGTTAAAAAAGCTAAAAGGCAGAGGCGAAAGAGAGTTAGAAAATAGTGGAAACCCACAGGAAGAACATTTAGTAAGATAGGTTATCAATGGATACCTTTTGGCTATAAAGTTAATGAGTCAATGCCCACTAGAAAATGGATGCCTACTGGTAGAACTATTCCCTTAAGAAGTGAACATACTTTGAATAGGGCAAATACAGACACTAGTATTGCATCTACTCATAATGATTCCATTGCCTCAATTTCTGATATGAATGTTTCTATTTCTCATGTGGGTGTTCCAATCACTGTTACTAACCAAATGGAACCCATTCTTGCATGGGGATCCCAATTATCCAGTTATCCATTCTTGTCTGTGTTCAAATGCAGATCGTTCAAATCGTTCTGTGGTACCTGGACTCAGGCTGTTCCAAGCATATGACTGGCGACCGGTCGCGGCTCATGAACTTCGTGAGAAAATTTATCGGGACAGTTAGATTCGGGAACGACCATTTTGGAGCTATCATGGGTTATGGAGATTATGTGGTTGGTAAAAGTGTAATTTCCAGGGTATATTATGTGGAAGGTCTTGGTCATAATTTGTTCTCTGTTGGTCAATTCTGTGATTCCGATCTAGAAGTAGCTTTTAGAAAACATACTTGTTTCGTTAGAGAACTTGATGGTGTAGAATTGTTAAGAGGTACCCGAGGTTCAAACCTATACACCATCTCTATCGATGACATGATGAAGTCCTCTCCAATCTGCTTGCTGTCAAAGGCTTCTAAAACAAAGTCTTGGTTATGGCATCGTCGTCTCAATCACTTGAACTTTGGTACCATAAACAACCTTTCCAGAAAGGATCTAGTCAGAGGATTACCCAAATTTAAATATGAAAAAGATCATCTTTGCTCAGCTTGTCAATTGGGAAAAAGCACGAAATATGCCCACAAACCAAAACCTACAAACTCTGTAATGGAAGTCCTTCATACCCTACATATGGATCTGTGCGGTCCAATGAGAGTGCAAACTATTAATGGGAAGAGATATGTGTTAGTAGTGGTTGATGACTACTCCCGATTCACTTGGGTTAAGTTTTTGAGGACAAAGGACGAAACTCCAGATGTCATCATTAAACTTATTAAACAACTTCAGATCAGACTCATCAAAACAGTTCGAATCGTCTGAACTGACAATGGAACTGAGTTTGTTAATAAAGTACTCAATGAATTTTATGAAAATGTTGAATCAGTCCTCAAAGAAGTGTTCCTCGAACTCCTCAACAGAACAGTGTAGTTGAAAGACGAAACCGAACTCTTGTAGAAGCTGCAAGGACAATGCTGATCTACTCAAAGGTTCCAATGTTTCTATGGGCTGAAGCTATTGCCACTGCTTGTTACACTCAAAATAGATCTCTAATTCACACATCTCATGGAAAGACTCCATACGAACTTGTCCACAATCGAAAACATGATCTATCATACCTTCGTGTGTTTGGTGCTTTATGTTATCCAACTAATGATGGTCAAGATTTAGGTAAACTGAGAGCCAAAGCAGACATTGGAGTATTTGTAGGCTATGCACCAAAGAGAAAAGGTTACGGAATCTACAATAAGAGAACCCGAGATATCATGGAAACAATTCACGTTACGTTTGATGAGCTGACCGGTCAAATGGCTCCTGGACAATCCAGTTCAGGACCCGCACTTCAAAATAGTCCCATTGGTTCATCCCTTGTACCAAATTCTTCTCCAGCAACTCCATATGTACCTCCATCTGAAGATGATTTAAAGAAATTGGTTGATCCTATGTTTGATGAACTCTATGAGCCGAGTACTATTGAACTGTCAATTCCCACAAGAGAGGCTGCTCATATCCCTGAGAATGAAGTCAATCCTACAATCTCAATATCATTAAGTCAAGAAGCGCCTGCTGCTGATCACTCAGTCTCATCAACAAATCATCAATCTTCGAATGTACATCATGGAACTGTTTCTGGCATCAATGATGAAGTTAATACCTTTGCTACTCCTGAAGATGCTCTATTTGAAAACATATTTGCTCCTGAATCATCATCAGAACCATCTTCATCAGGAGACATCGACTCTGCTACTTCAGTTCCACAACAACAACCACATGAACACCTCAGAAAATGGACACATGATCATCCACTGGAAAACATCATTGGAAACCTCTCTCGTCCAGTATCCACAAGGAAACAACTTGAAACCGATGCCTTATGGTGCTTCTTCAACTCCGTACTTTCTAAGATCGAACCTAAAGACGTGAAAATTGCTATGAATGAAGATAGCTGGTTCAATGCCATGCAAGAAGAAATTCATGAGTTTGATCGATTAGATGTATGGGAATTAGTACCTGCTCCAGACTGTGCTATGATCATTGCTCTTAAGTGGATCTTCAAAGTGAAGCTTGATGAGCATGGAGATGTTCTGAAAAATAAGGCTAGATTAGTTGCAAAAGGATACCGTCAAGAGGAGGGTATTGACTTTGAAGAATCATTTGCTCCTGTTGCTCGTATCGAGGCAATCAGAATCTTCTTGGCTAATGCTGCTAGTAAGAACATGGTAGTCTATCAGATGGATGTAAAGACTGCATTTCTGAACGTAGATCTTAAAGAAGTCGTCTACGTCAGCCAACCTGAAGGCTTTGTGAATCCAAAGCATCCTACTCACGTTTATCGTTTGAAGAAGGCTCTTTACGATTTAAAGCAAGCTCCAAGGGCATGGTATGATACACTATAAAAGTTTCTTCTATCTACCGGATTCAGCAAAGGAGCAGTTGATCCAACGTTGTTCACCAGGAAGTCAGGAAAACATTTAATTCACATTCAAATTTATGTTGATGATATCATCTTTGCCTCGACTGACCCCAATGAGTGTGACTTTTTCAAATGAAATGGGTTCTAAATTTCAAATGTCAATGATAGGACAAATTTCATTTTTCTTGGGATTACAAATTTCACAAAGTTTCGGAGGCATTTTCATAAATCAATCTAAATATGCAAATGAGATTTTAAAGAAATTTAGATTCGATTCTAGTGACCCTGTTGACACTCCCATGATTGAACGTACTAAACTAGATGAGGACCACTCAGGGATCATGGTAGACCAAACGAAATATCGTAGTATCATTGGATCTCTGATGTACCTCACAGCTAGTAGACCAGACATCTTGTTCGCTGTTTGCATGTGTGCTAGACACCAGGCTAAGCCTACTAAAAAGCACCTTGAAGCGGTTAAACGGGTCTTTCGGTATCTCCAAGGAACCATCAATATGGGACTTTGGTACCCGAAGGACACCAGTATGTCACTAACAGCCTATGCAGATGCTGATCATGCAGGATGTCAAGATACTCGTCGAAGTACGTCTGGAGGTGCTCAGGTTTTAGGTGATAAGCTTGTGAGCTGGTCTTCAAAGAAGCAAATGAGTACTTCTATTTCCTCTACAGAGGCGGAATACATAGCCATGTCATCTTGTTGTGCTCAAATCCTATGGATGAGATCCCAACTATCTGACTATGGCTTTGAATTCAATAAAATCCCTCTGTACTGTGATAATAAAAGTGCTATTGCTCTCTCATGCAACAACGTACAACACTCAAGAGCAAAGTACATCGACATTCGACATCATTTCATCAGGGAGCAAGTTGAAAACGGTGTGGTGGAACTTTACTTTGTGAGGACTGAATACCAGTTAGCAGACATCTTCACCAAAGCTCTTCCTAAAGAGCGTTTTGAGTTTATTCTTCCACGACTGGGTCTTAAGAGCCTTCAACCAGAAACACTCAAACGTCTTCAAGAGGAAGAAGATGAGTAAAAGGTTTCCTTCATCTATCCCCTGTAAATATTTTTTCTTCGAAACACAAAATACAAAAATATAAAACTTTCAAAAAAAAAAAAAAAAAAAAAAGTTATTATCTTTTTTTCATCCTTTTCTCGGTTCGATAATATCTACGGTCTTTGTGCTGTCATTCAAAGAATGACACGGGACTTTAGATGTTGCTCGAATTTTTATATAAAAAAAAAAAATAAATAAAAAAAATCAAAAAATATTTTTGGGAGAAAGAGAAACAATGGTTTATTGTCATCTCATGCAGTAACCCGCTTTTTAAAGAAAGAACAGAGCCATACTTTATCATGTTTTCAAAATTCCATGCTCTGATTCTATAAACATTTATCTGCTGAAAACTAACTGCTTTGAAAAATAACTCGGACTCTATTTTTGATAATCATCTGGACTTATTTGTCAAAATATCTATCTCCCAATCAACAACCTATGTCATTGATTGAGGGGGAGAATGATTTCAATTAAATTAAAAAGTTATTTGTCATTTAATTGTTTTCAAAAAGATATTCATGCATGTTTAATCAATGGAGTTTAAAGTCTTAAAATCCAATCCTTATCAGTTAAAACGCTTTCATAATCAAGTCACAATTCTCCTTAAAAGCTTTCAAAATCAATTTAAATCTACAAGAGATCACAAATCTCAAAGGATTTGATAATTGTGATCGGGGGAGAATTTGTGATTTAAATTGGATTTAAACTGATAATTCGGTAAATGGTTTTATAAGGTTGTACAAGCTCTCCTTCCCACATGTGCCAAACGATTTCAAATTTTCCATGCATATGTTGAGGGGGAGCATCTATCTTAAACCACAATGATTTGAAACGTGATCATTTATCTCAATGTGCAGGTTCCCTCTAGTATGTGCAAAACTCTTTTCAAACCTCGAGGCACATATTGAGGGGGAGCAAAACTTTGAAAACCTCATCCTTCCCCAAAATGCTTTATCTACTTGATTTGATTAGGGAAGTGATGTTGATATCTTTTAGAAAATGGAATTCAAAGAAGTTAACTCTTTCTCTTGCCTCCATGTGCAAAACGATTTCAAACACTTGATGTACATGTTGAGGGGGATCTCTTGTTCTAAAAATATCAAAAACAATTCAGGTACAAAATGCTTTGATAATATATCATAAGTATCTGGATTGATTTTTAAATGGTTTTCAATTGGTTCCAATGGCAGATGAACAATACCAAATAGACCGACCAACTTTACTTTATGTATGGTGATATAAGAATGATAAGGTTAGGTATTTGTTCCCATGATCCGCCAGAACCGGAGGGATCTACCCAGGGACAATCCACTAGTTAGTATAGAAGTCCTTAGGTATGATGATAAAAGGAGAAAAATGAGATATGGGAATGCGGATTGAGACAGAGCAAGTACTAGAATAAACCCAACAAGGTTCTTGCTATGAAGTCTCGGTAAGCACTGAAGGGGTTGAAGAATTAAAAAGAATTGAATGAGAAAAGGGTGAAAAGAAATAGCCCTCCATTTATTCAACCATAGGGCAGAAACCGGGTACAATTCATATGCTACTGATGGTAACATCGGTATTGAAGACAAGACGTCATGGACCCAATGACGCTCTGCACTACAACTTTCCAAACCACTCAAGTGCCTCTTAAAAGGGCTTGTTTCATTCTCACGGGGAACCTACATTATCTATCGACTTTCTCTTAGAGATTGTTGATATTGAAGAAGGAGACCCTCTCCCTAGTCTCCAATACATGATCCAAATATGCACAAATTGAGTCTAGAGCCACGAGATCATCTATAAATCTCATTAGGACACTTTCAATGAAGACTCTCTTTCTCACACAATGTGGAAAGAGAGATTATATCTTGAGTCCTACGCCTTATCCTTGTGGTATTACCAGAACATCTGAGTGATATGCTAACATATTCACAATGAAGATGGAAAGCCTTCTGGAGCCAACATCAAACAAGCTCCTGGTGGGTGGCATGTGAGATCTATCAAATAGATCAACCATGTGACAACTGAACAGAAACAATGGGGCGATTCAATCTTTTGAATCAATCCTGGTTCAGGTTATGGATTGACGGATACCTTTGAAAAACCGGTCATTGTGCTTAAAAACTCTTTTCTTTAGCACATCGACCGTGTTCGAATATTTCAAATCAAAAGGTGTTTTATGATTGATAATTGATTTTCATTAAAACCTTCGTTGTATTGCAAAAAACAATTTCTATTGAGCAATACACGATTGTTTTTCAAATCTCTCTTCATCAATCAGTGAATTTCTATTCACTGGTTCACTCACTCCGTGTTGTCTTCTTTGAGACGTTTCGGTTTGAGAACAGCTAGAGCAGCTACGAAACCCTGTCAAGGAAATTCTTCAGAATTATACCTGATCACAGGCAGTACTTGTACTGATCAACGGGGAACCGTGGGCCGTGTACCTCAATTCAACGAAAGTGATCAAAGACACTTTACTGCACTTTATTGCTAACTGTTGTATGTAGGTACACCCGACGTTTGCAGCTGATCAGAATGAAGCGGTCAATCCATAGCCGCATGCTCACACAATACATTCATTTCTCAAGAAATCATGATAAGTGCATCAATGACTCTGATATTTTCACCCCATGCGTCTGCTACGCTGTTGCCAATATCATGAAACAACGAAAGCTTCCGCTACTCTGATGAGATGATTTCATGATCCAGAATGTGAGCATGTCGGTCCAAAAGTCACAACATCACATAATACCAACACCACAATGGATGTCTCAGAGATTTTTTTAGCTGATGATCTCAAAAGCTGGCTCAAAATTATTATCACGTGGATCAGTAAATGACCTCCACTTGGATTAACCAAACATGCAATGAGAAGAATCAATGACTACGAGCTTCGGAGCAAAGTACTACATCAAGAATGCAAGAACAATTGTTAATGTAATATCTGTTTGTATTCAATGTAATTTTAGTATGTGTTTGAGGTGACCTCCCTTAGGGGGTGATTGTTAGGAATTAGAAATTCCAGATATTAAAGAGTCGGTCACCTCAAGTATATGTAATCATTAGAAAGCTCGTAGTCGTAGTTATTTTAAGCTAAGTAGTATTTAGTTAAGTAACACCGTGGAGGACGGACGGGTCTTTACCCACTGTATGCCTGATCCACAGCCCGTTGTATGGCGTTTTATTGTAAGACTATAAATACTCTCTACCTTCCAAGGCAGAGAGTTGGAGCTCATAATAAGATTTTTCTTTCTCTCACTAAAGTTCCCAAACCTCTAACTTTCTTCTCTCTAAAAACCTCTTGTACGCCTACTTTGTGTTATGGTTTGATGTGTATGTGAAATTCAATATCTTTCACCTTCTTCGTGAATTTGTTCATAATCCAATCACTTTTCATCATGGAAGGTGATAATCAACCCCTACTCATCAACCCACCACCAAATGACCCGCCAAGAGGCCGCACTCTTGGTGAATACTCAAGACCAAGCAATCTAGGCTATAAGAACACCATTGAGCTCCCCGATCAAGCTCAAACTATGGCCCTTCGATCCGACACCATCCGGTTGGTGCAAAACGGATGTGCATTCCATGGAATTTGTTCCGAAGATCCTAATCAGCATCTTAAGAATATCCTTAAAATCGTCGACTCCATCGACCTCGATGCTACTACTCGGGAGACCATGCGCTAGCGTCTCTTCCAATTCTCTCTACGGGACCAAGCTAGTAATTGGCTTGAGCGACTTCCCGCCGCCTCCATCTTAAGTTGGGATGATCTCATCACTCGTTTCCTTGCCCAATTTTTCTCACCGGGGAGAACTACTAAGCTTAGGAATGAAATCTTGATGTTCCAACAACGTCAAGGTGAATCTCTCTACGAAGCATGGACTCGATTCAAGGACTTACTCCATAAAGTCCCTCATCACGGCATTGATCTTTGGCTTCAAGTCCAAATCTTTTATGATCATGTTAACTTCTCAACTAAGCGATCCATCAACCAAGCGGCTGGTGGTAAACTTAGTGATCTTACCGTAGAAGAATCGTGGGGTATAAAAGAGGATCTTGCTCTCTATGACAACGAAAGTTGGAATGACCCCTGTGAGTTTCCCAAAACCGTCAAGGCAATCTCCTTGCCTCCCAATAACTCACAAACTTCCGATCGTAGGATGCTCGAACTTGAAGATCAAGTCAAATTTCAAATGAGCTCCTATGAAAATCCTAAGTATTCGCATCAAGTGAACAAAATCACTCTACCTTGTGAGTTGTGTAGTGGTCCCCACGACACTCGTGATTGCACAAGACTCCCCGAACAAGCTTTTGCGGACTACGCCTCCATGCGTACCAACGGAGCGGGAGAGAAGTGGTACACTTTTAAGCCTGAACAAAACAACTTAGGAAATTCCTACAACCCCTCATGGAGGAATCACCCTAACCTTAAGTGGAACCAAAATTCAAACCCACCCCAAAGCTCATCTAGTCCACCTAATAGGTTCAACCCTCCAAACAACGGGAACTCCGCAAGTCTTGAGGTAATTGTGTCTAGATTCATGTCATCTCAAGAAACTCGATTGACTAAGATTGAAGCCGATTTCAAGCAACAACAAGGCGAGATGACAAACAAGCTCGACGCCCTCTTAAAAGCCTTCAATTACCGGGAAATTGTGTTAGGATTTGGAAATTCCATGTTAAAGTGTCGGTCACCCCAATTATGGTCTATTATATGTTAGCTCGTAGACTTGTAGTTATTTACGTTATTTAGTAGTTTATTAGTTAGTTTGTAGCGTAGAATAGTTTAGTGTAACACCGTGGAGGAAGGACGGGTCTTTACCCACTGTATGCCTGATCCACAGTCCGACAGAAGGACGTTATGTTTGTAACTATAAATACCCCTTCCATCCTTGGAAGGGGTGGTGCTTTCTAATCTAACATTTGATAATTTACAAAGCAAGTCCCTAACTAGAACACCCATCTCTCTTCTCTCTCTTTAAAACTATGGCAAACATGTATTTCCATCATCCAAGACCACCCGAATCATCAAACACAATAAATATTACGATCCTACAAATGGTACCAGAGCCTAGGTTTTGTTGTTTGTGATTCTCGTGGTTTATTTCATGGTTTTAAGCTGTTTTTCATGCGTCTCTTTAATGCGGCTGGTTATGGTTTTCTTTAAAATGTTTGATGCGGTTTGTTGCTTTGGTTATGATGTCGGTTTGTAACTGTTTTTGAACTGATTTTTATGGATGCGATTACTGATTTCAACACTCTTGTGATGAGGTTTATTATGGTTTTGATGTTACGATTTGGTGTTTAAAGTTGGTCTTTTGATACTTATCAGGTCTTCATGTTACCTACTGGTTTTATCCATGTTTGAAACTGTCTTGGCTACTAATTTGTCTAAATGGTTTGCAAGAATTGGTAAGCAGTTTGTAACAGCTTTGATACTGTTTTTTTTAAGTCGCTTTGATGATAAACATAAAGAGCTTCTTGTTAGCGATTTGAGGTCACTGTCCAGATTCATTGTATGGTCAACAGGTCAAAGGCGAGTTGGTCTTAATCTGCCTAGAAACTTGGGACTTAAAATGACCTAGCGACTTGTTATTTAACAAGTAGCGACTTGTCTAAAAAGGTAGCGACTTGACTCATGGTAGCGACTTGACTGATTTCAACTAGCGACTTGGCTACTTGACTTGACAGAAAGGAAGATGAAGAAGATGAACTTGAACTCGACCACATGACCAACAAATACCAATCAAACATCACACGACCTCAGGTTCTACATAACCCATCATTGGTACAAGATTATAACAAAAAGAAATACAACATTGCTCCTGTTATCTATCCAATTCCATCATATCCCAAAACTATTCTACATCTAAACCAATATCCGAATCTATCCATATCTAAACCAAGACTCACAACTCAATACTTCAGTAATCTTACATCAACAAATCCTTATCCAACACCATTTCTACTAATTCGACTATAAACAAAAGATTAAAATGTAAACGACTCAGATCTCAGTTTCTCATGTGTTCTTCAAACTCATTTCCGACCATTAAAGATCATTCACATGAGATAATACATCACTGATCCATGACAAAGACACATCAATATCTTAAACAAGATCTCAGATTTTTCATGTCTCAACCCTTCAAGGTTCTACACGTTATTATTCCATCACAGATCTTTATGGATAAAATGTTATGATCTCAGCTTTGATCCTTTTGTGTGTGGTTTCTTCAAACACATAGATCTCTAAGGATCTATACACAAAAGACCTAGTGCCTCATGGATCTAAATTTGTTTTTCTTAGTTGTTGATATCCGAAAAAGGGAAAAGCTTTATTTTGTTTATATTCGAACTTAAAGAATTGATGTTAACAAACGTGTTAAATCAAGACTTTGGTTCATTTTAAACTCGAAACATATACGAATAACATACAGATTATGTCTTACCCGAGACCTTTTCCGAAACACCAAGCCATCCCTGTGGCTGTAATATCGAGCTCAAGCCAACCCTATGGCGAGCATAAAAGGAATCGTTAGATTGGATTAATGATTGATATCATTCGGATTTATGTTTAAACATATTCGGATTTATTTTCGATCCTGGAAAGCAGGTTAAAGAGTGGTATTTAGGAGAGGGGCGGATGTTTTATTGTTAAGAGGGATTAGGGTTTTGATGTTCTGTGAAAGAAGGGAGGCTGTTATTAGGAGTGTTTAGGGTTTGGTGTGTGAATAAAATAAGGATTAGGGTTAGTGAGAATGTATGTAAGTGTCTTATACCCGTTGAATTAGGGTATGGCGAGATTGATATCACTTGTTAACATGGGCCAAGTTTATACTCATTTGTGCTTTTGGACTGTGTACTGTTATCTCAAAATATGGGTTGGGTATAATTCTAATTCAATGGACAAGTTTGGACTGGACACGTACAACATGTCAAATATGGGCCATGTATTACCCTAATTCATTGGACAATTTTGTTATCCGTTTTTTTAAAATAAAATTAATTTGATTATGGGCCGCGTTATGGATCAGGGATTGTAAAGATTCGACTTGGTAATATTTTCATGTTTGATTTTCGATTGGACCGGAACGGATTTGGATAATGAATTGATGGGCTTCTCAGAATTGGTTCGCATAATATATGATTTGACGTGATTTCTCAAGATTTGGAGACTTGGATTTAAATGTGATTTGATGATTTGAGTTGATGAGATGTTTAGATTCATTATGTTATGAGGTTTGTCAATTTGGTGTATACACTTACACGGAGATTGGTATGTCACGGCTTTAATTGATATTTGAAAAAGGTTGACTACGGGGTTGTTTGAACAATATTTCTTATTTGGATTTGAAGTGAGGATGTCCGGGCTTGTTTACTTATTTCGTCTTCTTTGTTTCTACCCTTCCGCGAAGATGACTTGTTTGGGCATTTAAAGAGGGTGATAAAGACTTGGCTATTTAATTACGGTTGTGACTCTTTCTTGATTAACCCACAACGTAACTATCACTTCGGTGTCTCACTTAGTTGAGAATGTCAAGAGGTTTTGTACACTGGGTACATCGTTTCTTTTTCACGAGGATTAGTACAAGTTTAAGTAACAAATCTGGGGAATTTCACTTCATGATCAAGTTTGGCATATCGGGTTTACTTCTCCATGTTGTCAATGCAATAGCTGACAGAATGCGTGAATGATGTGTTTACCAAAGTGTTGATTGGATGGTTGAGGATGTTGTTGATGTTGGATAATGAACCGTTGATGAACCGCTGCATGTTCCCCTAAAACAGTTATTCACCGAAACCAAAGTTGTCATAACACATTCAAACTGACATTATTTACGGTTTTGTCTTGATTTTGTAAAATCCCGCGAAAGAAACTATTTCTCGGTTTAAATCATAGACTTGTAAAATCCCGTGACAATGGAAACATCCTGGTAATAGTAAAGTGCATTTCCGGATCGATCTTACGGTTTATTCTTGGTTTTGTAAAATCCCGCGAAAGAAAATATTTCTCGGTTTAAACCATAGAGTTGTAAAATCCAGTAATGATGGAACCATCTTGGAGAAAGGAAAGTGTATTTCGGGATCTTATTTGATGCTAGTGCTATGGTTTCTATTTCGAAGAAGAGATAAAAGGGTGTACTTCATGAAGTGGATGTGTGTTTGGATATTCGTCATGGCACTTTGGTAATTACCTGGTTTTACGGGGTTATGTGCTTTTAACCATGGTCGGGATGAAACCATTATCATAGTTCACTTCAAACGTCAAAAGAGGCTAGATTTGAGTTTTTAACCAGAAGATGTGACAACGGAGTTAATTCACTATTATTTATTTGAGGTTGAAGTGAATTATCACGGGCGAGTGTACTTAGTATCTGAAGGTATCGGGGATGGTTGGATGAAGATTCTTCAAGATCCTTATTCGAGCTTATTATCAAAAACGAAGACCTGTAAATCTAGTTATTGTTGGGTGACTTTTACCTTTTCTTTTTACCACTTAGGGGAATTGGGCTCTTATCACCTCAAAATAACTATCACTTTAAGGAGTTACGTTGTAGTGCTCAGTGTCACATTCAATTGTGGATTTTCAAGAGGTAATGTACGTCTTATACTTGATGGTTGGTTGGATGAAGAGTATAGAGTACTTAGAGATTCAATGGAGGATGAAGTCTCGGCACCGCTCTTTGTTACATTTGTGCAAGTTTAAGTCACGAGTTCGAGTTAGTTCACTTCAGGGTCAAATTCATCATATTGGGTTTTCTCCATCATCTGTCACTACAAAGAGCCTACTGAATGATAATGGGGTTGATTACATGTTTTGCCAAGAGAGCTGAAAAGAGTGAGATTATAACGTTTGAATACTTCAGTTCAAGCCTCTTTCCTCAAAGAAAAGAAAAGTGTACGTGTCAATGTGCTTTATCTTCGGAAGAAGAGAAATCTTCTCATTAATGACCATTCTCATCAACATGCTTCATATGTTTTCCACGCGCTTTTAGTTATCAAGTAAACCGGGCTACTGTTGATTGTTTTATTATTCCACTTGCTCAACTATAATGACGATGGCGACATCATGTGCTAATTTTGCGGGGGAGAAGTGTGAATAGACTACATTTGTTGAAGATATTCACTTATTCAATCAAGAATGGCAACTCCGTATGCAATTCTTGAGGGGGAAAAGAAGTGTGATCTTACTGCATGGTTGATTGATTTCTGAGAATAAATGGTCAAACGGCTCCTAACTTGTTAGGAATTAGAAAATTCAGTCGTTAAAGAGTCGGTCACCTCAAGTATATGTATTCGATAGAAAGCTCGTAGTCGTAGTCGAGTTATGTTAGTAAGTAGTTTGTTAAGTAACACCGTGGAGGACGGACGAGTCTTTACCCACTGTATGCCCGACAAACAGCCCGTAGGTGGCGTTTATTTGTAAGACACTATAAATACCCTCTACCTCCTAAGGTAGAGGGTTGGAGCTTCAATACCATTTTTCTTTGTTTCACATAGTTCCCAACTCTATTCCCTTTCTCTCTCTAGAACTTTCTCTCTCTAAACATCTTGAACGCCACTTGTGATTATGGTTTAATGTGTTTGTGAAATCCTATATCCTTCAATTGGTATCAAGAGCCATGGTTTGATCATCTCTCTTACATATCCTTGGATTTCTAGTGGTTTTAGATGGTTTTTGAGTTTGAAAAAGTTTAGTGGTTTTTGCATCATTTGGATCATTTCTAGTGTTAAAGTTTGAATTTTGGGTGTACTTTTGTGTTTAGAATCATTGTAAGTGATTGGGTTTTAATTTGGTAAGCTTGAATCACTGTGGTTGAGCTTGTTTTGGATTGAAAAGTGTGTTTTTGAAGTTTTTCTTGCTAGCGACTTGGTTCTCGTAGTGTTTTTCATCGTAGCGACTTGCTTCAGTAAAAGGTAGCGAGTTGTAGTGTTAATTGTTAGCGATTTGGTCCTAGCGACTTGTCTATTGAGACAAGCCGACAAACAGTACAACTTAGTGGATTCTCCACTACGTCTAGCGACTTGGTGAAGTTAGCGACTTGCTTTCAATTTTGTTAGCGACTTGTACTTAGCATTCTTAGCGACTTGGTGTTAGTGACTTGGACCTTAGCGAGTTGCTCTTTAGCGACTTGACTGTGTAGCGACTTGGTGCTTTAGCGACTTGTGTCCAGTGACTTGGGTCTTAGCGACTTGGTCTTAGCGACTTGGTTCACAGGAAATTGAGATCTTAGCGAGTTGCTACTTAGCTACTTGGTGCTTAGCGACTTGCTTCAAGAATTCTTAGCGACTTGGTTGACTTTTTGTTTGTAATACGGTTTTCTCTTGATTTAGTAAAATCCCGTGAAAGAATCAATTTTCCAGTTTAATCATAGAGTTATAAAATCCCGTATAATCTGTTAACATGTCTACCAACGTACCTACAATTATCTCCACTGTTGCTGAGGATGTTCAAGCAGCTGGTTCAGATACTTGTCGACCTATGCTTGACAGAACTGACTACGACTCTTGGGCTCAACGTATCAGATTGTACTGTCTTGGAAAGGAAAATGGATTCAACATTCTCAGATCCATTGATGAAGGACCTTATCAGATTGAGACTACAAGAGACTTAATTGATACAGCTGCAGATGGAACAATGATCTATGGAATAGACAGACCAAAGACGTATGATGAGCTCAATGATAAGGAGAAAAAGAGATTCGATGCTGATACTAGGGCTTCTAACATTATACTTTAGGGTCTTCCAAAAGATATCTACAAGCTTATCAATCACAACACTGAAGCCAAGGCAATTTGGGATAATGTCAAGATGCTTCTTTCAGGTTCTGAATTAACCAAGGAAGACAGAGAATCACAACTGTATGATGAGTTTAAGCACTTCAAGATGAAACCAGATGAGAGTGTCTATGAGTACTACGTGAGATTCCATAAGCTTGTGAATGACATGAGGAACATCAAAATGACCATGCCAAACATTGAGCTGAACTCAAAGTTTGTGAACAACATGAATCCCGAATGGCACAAGTTTGTCACCTCTGTGAAACTAACCAAAGGATTGAAGAATACAAACTATGAGCAGCTGTATGCCTTCCTTCTTCAGAATGAGAGACATGCCATGTTTGAAAAAAGGATTCTTGATCAGTTCAAAACCAACCAGGGAGAAACAAGCTCATCAAATGATTCAACAGCTTTTTACACAAATGTTGGAATTACCACCAAAGCTTCTCAAGTCATACCCATGGGTAATGGTAATTACAAGCTCATCCCTGATCCAGCATATAAGCCTCCTGACCCAAACACATTCGTGGAAAACCTCATCAATCAACTGTCTCTCATGGTTAGTCAAAACATAAACTCTCTCCCACACACCAACAATAACCTCAGAACAGCATCCAATCCACACAATCAAGCTACTGTCAGAGATGGGAAGGTTATGGTGCAACCAGTTCAAGAAAGGTAGTATGAACAAGGAAGAGGTGGAGTTGGTAGAGGATATGTGGCAAATCAGAATCGTGGAAGGAATCCAAATCAGGGTCAAGCTAAGCCAATTAAGTGCTACAACTGTGGTGGTGATGGACACATAGCAAGGAACTGCACTTCTCCAAAACGTCCTCAAAATGCAGAGTACTTCAAAGACAAGATGTTACTTGTGAAAGCTCAGGATAATGGAGCTGTGTTGGATGAAGAGGAGCTATTGTTTCTTGCTGAGGGCAATGCAAAGACATATGATGCAGATGTGGATGAACAACCAATTCAGGAGATAGGTCATAATCATCAGAATGCCTTTCAAGTCACCGACTGTGATGCATACGACTCTGACGTTGATGATGAACCTACTGCACAGACTATTTTTATGGCTAGCATTTCTCCAATGGTCTCTCCAAATGTCCCCTCACCACAGCAAGCTGGTCCATCCAAAGAATCAATTATCTCAGAGGTATTAAAACTATACGATGATGTTGATGAGCAAATGATACATGGCAAAGTACAATCAACTGAAACTTTTGAGTCAGATATTAAAAATATGGGTAATATAAATGTTGTCCCATATGATCAATATATGAAACAAAGTGAAAGCGAGACTGTACCAAGTGATGCATCTTCTGCAGTCAATGATGACTATATTTTTGATGAATACACTGCATGTGCCCCTGAGGATTCTTTTATTTCTGAACTAAATGCCTATAAAGAACAAGTTGCTATTTATGAACAGCGTGCTAAGTTTGAGTTAACCACCCGTGAGCAGGAAATGGATGACCAAATGCGTACAATTATTAGAAAAAGTAATTTTAGAGAAGAAGTATTAAAACAAGAGTTAAGCTCCTTACAAGAAAAGCTTTCTAAAACTGCTAAGCAAAAACAAGAACTTCAAGAAAATGTTAAAATGCTTAAGCAAGAATTCAATGCTAAGGAATCAAAACTTTTGAATGATTTTTCCAATCTAAAAACTTTGAAAAACAAGCTTGAAAATAAGTTGTACGTACAAGGGAACACCATTCAGACTGCTCACATGATCACTAAGCATAGAGTTCTCAGCGATAAGCATAGTACCCCCATTATAAAGGAATCCAACTCTGAGTATGGTAAGAAAGCAAAAGCTGCTCAAAATGTAATCTATGATGGCAATGAGATTCTTAAACCTAGACAGAAACCTAGTTGCATTGAGTGCACTGAGGAAGATAGAAAATTAGATGATGCATCTAAGGAGGAAATGGATAGGAAGCTTAACGATCTTGCGTGTAAAGAGAATAACATAACGATCAAACCCAATGATTACACTAAGGAAAATTGGATATCCTTAAACAAGTTTAAGCCTCAGACCCTATTAACCCCTGAACAAGTGTTCTGGAAAAAGGATATGGATATGCAAAAAGCTGAAAATCTTGTTGAAAAGAATCCCCTGGTAGGAAATTGCCTCAAGCAATTGTGTATCCTCCTAATACACCAATGCATTTAGTTCCTAGATCCATTGCCACTAATAGCAAAACATTAATCAGCCTGTATGTTGTTTATCAACTGTTTGTTGATTTTGAGAAAACGTGTAAGAAGAGAATCACTCCTACAGGGATAACTGAGGGAGAAAGGGGTTTTGAGCAAACTAAAGAATGTTATTTAACTGAGGTCATGCCTTTCTTCAAACAATTAAAAGGTCAATTTGAGAGTCTTCAAAAAGGGATAAATTCAGATATTAAAGAAATGGAAAAGGAATTTGATGCAATGATAGTTGAAGTCAATGATTAAGAACAGGAACTCAAATTAAATGATGTTGAAAGGAAGAATTTGCACATCTTAAATGAGAATTTGATTTCGAGTTGTGTTGCTCAAGATGTGTTTTATACTGTTACTAAGCACTCTATTACTGCTTCTCTATTTCATGAATTATCTATTGCATTGAAAGTTTTCCATGATCGTGTCATTGAGCTTGAAAACAAAAACTCAGAACTAAATGAGAAAATTGATCAGGATGATCACGATAATTTGGTAAAACATCTTTCTAAACTAGAAGTTGAACATTTTGATTTACAACTAAAACATCAACATCTCAAAGAAAATGTCAAAACCTCAAATATCAAGACATGCTCAGATGTTCCAGAGTTTGATGCAGTTTTTCAGATAAACAAACGTGACGAACAGATTCAAGCTCATTGTAACACGATCAGAAAGTTGAAAGCCCAAATCTCTCACTTAAAGGGTGAAAAGAACAATGTGACTGGCTCCCAAATGCCTCCTCCTTTAGATTCACAGTATTCTCAAACTTTTCATCTTCAAAACTTAGTTAATGCTTTAGAAAAGGAAAACAAGAGTTTTCTAGAAGAAAATGAAAAAGTTAAACGACACTTTAGAGAGTTATATGATTCAATGAAAGTCACTCGTGACAAAAACAACGAAAAAATAACATCTTTACAAAAAGAAATTGAGAATCTGAGGAGTCAGGAAAAAGGGAAACTGCCACTTGTTTTTAATGAGAATGTTGCATCAAAGTCATCCTAAGACTGCAAATATAATGTGACTATTAAATACATTCCTCCTCATCTTAGGAATAATGAACCTGTGTTTCACAACTATTGTGCTCACCTTAAGGATAGTCTAGAATGTCTCCATGAGATTGTGGAAGAGGATTTTGTAAATAAGCCTCTTGACAGTGAAATTAGGTTTGCGTGCATTCAAGCCAAACGATCTCAAGAGCTGCTAGAATGTTTAATAGCAACATGTCCTAAATCCTTAGGTGCGAAAGGTAAAGTTGTGATGCCTTGTTCTATGCCTAGTGCCAAGCAAACAAACCATTCTATGCCCACTATTAAGAAAGTGAACTCTAATGCGCCTTCAAGTAGTTCAGATCCCTGCACTTCTAGTTCAGGAATGCAAAAGGTAGCAAAACCAACTAATATTCCAATTCCCACTACAGGAGTAAGAAGTTACACCAAAGCAAGCGGGTCAAAGCCTCAAGGCAACACAAAGAATGATAGGACCTTGCATGCTAGGAATGCTAAGTGGAAGAGAGTAGAAGATCACCTTAGGAAGAATTTGAATAAGACGAATCATGTTGATTCTAGTGTTAGCTCTAAGCGTACTGTAATTAATGCGAATTCTGCTACTTTTGGCAAAACATGTAATGATGATTGCGTGGTTCCTATTACTAATCTTGAATGTGGTATGAATGATTTGTCTAATGCTGTCAAGTGCCCAGTTAAAAATGTTAATGTTAAACATGAAACTAAGAAGGCCAAAAGGTAAAGGCGAAAGAAAGTTAGAAAACAGTGGAAACCCACAGGAAGAGAATTTAGTAATATAGGTTATCAATGGATACCTACTGGCCGTAAGATTAATGAGCTGTGCCCTAAAATTGCTAAGTCAATGCCCACTAGAAAATGGATGCCTACTGGTAGAACTATTCCCTTAAGAAGTGAAGACACTTTCAATAGGTCAAATACGGACACTAGCACTGCATTTATTTCTGATGATTCCATTGCTCTACTTCTGATGTGGGTGTTCCAATCACTGTTACTAACCAAATGGAACCCATTCTTGCATGGGGATCCCAATTATCCAGTTATCCATTCTTGTCTGTGTTCAACTGCAGATCGTTCAAATCGTTCAGTGGTACCTGGACTCAGGCTGTTCCAAGCATATGACTGGAGACCGGTCACGGCTCATGAACTTCGTGAGTAAATTCATTGGAACTGTGAGATTCGGAAACGATCATTTTGGTGCTATTATAGGTTATGGAGATTACGTGGTTGGAGACAGTGTGATTTCCAGGGTAAATTATGTTGAAGGTCTTGGACATAATCTATTTTTTGTCGGACAATTTTGTGACTCAGATTTAGAAGTGGCCTTCAGGAAACATACTTGCTTTGTTAGAGAACTTGATGGTGTGGAACTTCTCAGAGGAACTCGTGGTTCAAACCTATACACCATCTCTATCGAAGATATGATGAAATCTTCACCCATCTGCTTACTGTCAAAGGCGTCCAAAACTAAGTCATGGCTATGGCAACGTCGTCTCAATCACTTGAACTTTGGTACCATAAACAATCTTTCCAGAAAGGACTTAGTTGTAGGTTTACCTAGACTAAATTATGAAAAGGATCATCTTTGTTCAGCATGCCAATTGGGAAAAAGCAAGAAGTATGCCCACAAACCCAAACCTACAAACTCAGTTATAGAAGTTCTTCATACAATTCACATGGATTTATGTGGACCCATGAGAGTGCAGAATATCTTTGGGAAGAAATATGTGTTATTGTGGTTGATGATTACTCTCGATTCACCTGGGTTAAGTTCTTAAGGACAAAGGATGAAACTCCAGATATCATCATCAAACTTATCAAACAGCTGCAAGTTCGACTTAACAAAACTGTCAGAATCATCCGAACAATCAATGGAACTGAGTTTGTTAATAAACAACTTAGTGAGTTTTATGAAAGTGTTGGAATCAGTCACCAAAGAAGTGTTCCACGAACTCCTCAACAGAACGGTGTAGTTGAAAGACGAAATCGAACTCTTGTGGAAGCCGCAAGAACAATGTTGATTTACTCAAAGGTTCCAATGTATCTCTGGACTGAAGCCATTGCCACTGCATGCTACACTCAAAATCGATCCCTAATTCACACTGCTCATGGAAAAACTCCATATGAACTTGTCCACAATAGAAAACCTAATATCTCATTCCTTCGTGTGTTTGGTGCATTGTGTTATCCAACTAATGAGGGCCAAGACTTAGGAAAACTTAAAGCTAAAGCGGAAATTGGAGTATTTGTAGGATATGCACCAAACAAAAAGGGATACCGAATTTACAATAAAAAGAACCCGAAATATTACGGAAACAATTCACGTTACGTTTGATGAGTTGACCGGTCCAATGGCTCCTGGACAACCCAGTTCTAGACCCGCATCATCAAGTAGTCCCATCAGTTCTACTCTTGTTTACGACTCCTCACCAGCAACTCCTTATGTACCTCCTTCAGAAGATGATTTGAAGAAATTATTTGATCCAATGTTTGATAAACACTATGAGCCAAGTGCTAATGATATGTCAGTTCCATCAACAGAGGCTGCCTCTATCCCAGTCAATGAAGTTAACCCTTCAGTATCAATGTCATTAAGTCAAGAAGCGCCTGCTGCTGATCACTCTGTCTCATCAACAAATCATCAATCATCGAGTGTACACAATGGAAATGTTGCTGCTGTTACAGATGATGAAAACCCTTTTGCTCCTCCAGAAGATGAACCTTTTGAAAACATATTTGCTCCTGAATCATCTTCAGAACCATCGTCATCAGGAGATATAGACTCTGCTACTTCAGTTCCTCAACAACAACCACATGAACATCTTAGAAAATGGACACATGATCATCCATTGGACAACATCATTGGAAACCTCTCTCGTCCAGTATCCACACGGAAACAACTTGCAACCGATGCCTTATGGTGCTTCTTCAACTCCGTACTCTCTAAGATTGAACCAAAAGACGTGAAAACTGCCATGAATGAAGACAGCTGGTTCAATGCCATGCAAGAAGAAATTCATGAGTTTAATCGACTAGATGTATGGGAATTAGTACCTACTCCTGATTGTGCCATGATCATTGATCTAAAGTGGATCTTCAAAGTAAAGCTTGATGAGCATGGTGATGTTTTGAAGAACAAGGCTCGATTGGTTGCAAAAGGATACCGTCAAGAGGAGGGTATTGACTTTGAAGAATCATTTTCTCCTGTTGCTCGTATAGAGGCAATCAGAATCTTCTTGGCTAATGCTGCAAGTAAGAACATGGTAGTCTATCAGATGGATGTAAAGACGGCGTTTCTTAACGGAGATCTTAAAGAAGTCGTGTACGTCAGCCAACCGGAAGGTTTTGTGAATCCAGAGCATCCTACTCATGTCTATCGCTTGAAGAAGGCTCTTTACGGCTTGAAGCAACCTCCAAGGGCATGGTATGATATGCTATCAAACTTTCTTCTATCTACTGGATTCAGCAAAGGAGCAGTTGATCAGACATTGTTCACCAGAAAGTCAGGCAAACATTTAATTCACGTTCAAATCTATGTTGATGATATTATCTTTGCCTCGACTGACCCCAATGAATGTGACCGTTTGTTAGCCTTAATAGCTTTTATTAGAAGTGATGGTCATTCACATTTAGGAACTTTGTAACGTGTGTTAGATATCGTATTAGAATATTCAACGGGCTCGTGGATTGGACTAAGCTAATTGGTTAGAAGTTATGTTAAGCTAGCCTTGTATAAGTTCTTGTAACCCAATCCAATCCAAGTCCACCACAAGGCCCATGGATAGCCCATTAGGGCGTCTAGAATAAGGAGTATATATACCCCTCAAAGTCTCATTTGAGGGGTGTGCTTGAGTGTGTGTGTGTGTGTTTTCTTTAAGCAATATAACAAGTTTTCTTTTCATTTTCATACGCATAACATCAAGTCACCAAACTTTCTCATCTTTGGTTTCTTTCTTCATTTACTACGCATAATGTTTGTGTTTGGTTACGTGTGTTCATCTTGTGATAAGGTGGTATACGCGTAAGGTTGGTATAAACGTGGTCCTACAATTGGTATCAGAGCCAGGTTATTCAGCAGAATGGGGTAGTTGAAAGAAGAAATCGAACTCTTGTGGAAGCTGCTCGCACAATGCTAATCTATTCTTGTGCACCGTTATTTCTATGGGTTGATGTTGTTGCCACTGCTTGTTTCACTCAGAACCGATCCCTAATCCATCCAAGATTCAATAAAACCCCATATGAAATAGTGAACTACAGAAAACCTGATATCTCTTACTTTCACGTGTTTGGCGCTTTGTGGTATCCGACAAACGACAGAGAAGATCTAGGGAAACTGAAAGCTAAAGGTAATATTGGAATCTTCGTTGGATATTCAGATAGCTCGAGGGCATTCAGGGTGTATAACCGAAGAACTAGGAGGATCATGGAGACGATGAATGTGAATTTTGATGAAATTTCAAAAATGGCTTCTGAGAGACTCGCTCTAGAACCCGCACCAAACCCGAAGACTTCTGGACACATCAGTTCAGAACTCGTACATCCAAGAGCTCCATCAACTTTTGCTGACACACCTCATGAACAAGAATGGGACAAATTCTTTGAGTTAATGTTCGATGAATACTATGGTGGAACTTCGACAAATGCATCAAACCATCATTCCGCTGCACCCGCTCAAAATCATCCACCACCACCAACAGAAGATGTATCTACAACGGTCGAAACCAATGCACCAACTCCATCAACATCATCTACATCTACTACAGCAACTCCAATTCTTCAAACAGTTTTACCAGCAGTTGATGAGCAAAACCAAAACATATCATTTCAAGAAGAACCTACTCAAAACCAGAACGATGCAACGTTAGATGAAGACTTATTTGAAAACCCGTTTGCTACGGAATCAGCTGAATCATCTTCTAGCTTACGAGAACCATCTAACTCGCACTCGTATAATCTAAGGTATCCTTCTACACTGAAGTGGACAAAAGACCACCCAATTGAACAAGTTATTGGTGAACCTTCAAGGCCAATTCAGACGAGACGCCAACTTGCCACTGATTGCGACTTATGCATTTAACTTTGCTCAATTAGCAATTTAGAGCCAAAGAACATTCGCGAGGCTATGGCAGAACCTGCATGGATAGAAGCAATGCAGGAGGAACTTCTCCAATACCGTCTACATGACTCTTGGGATATGGTTCCAAGACCAATTGACATTCGCGTCATTGATCTCAAATGGTTATGGAAGAACAAAAGGGATGAAGAGATAACTGTAATTCGCAACAAAGCTCGTCTTGTGGCCAAAGGATACAGACAGGAAGAAGGGATAGACTTTGAAGAGTCATTCGCGCCGGTAGCTAGACTTGAGGCAGTTAGGATTTTCTTAGCGTATGCAGCTCACAAAAACATCACGGTTTATCAGATGGACATTAAGACCGCGTTCTTGAATGGAACTCTGAAAGAAGAAGTGTACGTGAGTCAGCCAGAAGGCTTCATAGACATGGAACATCCAGACTACGTCTACAAACTCAAAAAGGCAATCTATGGTTTGAAACAAGCTCCGAGAGCGTGGTATGACGAACTCTCCTCTTTCCTGATTCTAAACAATTTCACCAAAGGAACGGTTGATCCTACCTTATTCACACAAAAATGCAAAAACGACATTTGGATTGTTCAGATTTACGTGGACGACATCATTTTTGGGTCCACTAATCCGAATCTTTCAAAACATTTTGAAAATCTCATGAAAACCAAATTTGAAATGTCCATGATGGGGGAACTAAAGTTTTTTCTTGGTTTACAAATACATCAATCCCCACGTGGAATTTTTATCAATCAAGCTAAATATACAACTGAGATTTTGAAAAACCATGGTATGGATAATTGTGACTCGGTCGGTACACCAATGGTAACTTCACCAAAAATTGGAGCCGATTTATTTGGGAAACCTATTGATCCGAAGAAATATCGGATCATGATTGGTTCTCTCATGTACCTCACTGCTAGTTGACCCGATATTCACTTTGCTGTTTGCTTATTAGCACGGTTTCAGGCAAAGCCTACCGAACTGCACCTCAAAGAGGTTAAAAGGATCTTTCGGTACCTGAAGACATCCATTCACAAGGGTCTTTGGTATCTAAAGGAATCCGGATTTGATCTAATTGCCTTTTCAGATGCGGACCACGCAGGTGATCAAGTTACAGCAAAAAGTACATCCGGAGGAGCACAATTTTTGGGTGAAAAGTTAGTCAGCTGGTCTTCAAAGAAACAAGATTGCACTGCACTTTCAACCGCTGAAGCTGAGTATGTGTCTCTATCTGCGTGTTGTGCTCAAGTTCTATTGATGAGAACACAACTCACATATTATGGCTTTACTTTCGATAAAATACCTATGTATTGTGACTCGAAAAGTGCCATAGCCATATCATGCAATCCTGTTCATCACTCAAAGACTAAGCACATTCGTGTCCGCTATCACTTCATAAAAGAACACGTGGAAGAAGGTACTGTTGAATTATTTTTCGTGAAGACAGATTACCAACTCGCCGATCTATTTACTAAAGCCCTTCCAAAAGAAAGGTTTAACGATTTAGTTCGACGAATTGGAATGCGAAGCCTAACCCCTGACGAGTTAGAACGTCTTCTCGAATCTTCTTGAAAATGATTTTCCAAAAAGCTTCGCTGTAAATATTTTTGAAAAACAAAATACAAAATTTGAAAAACCAACAAAAGAAAAATATAAAAATTTCAAAATTTCAAAAATACAAAAACAATATAAAATCAAAAATCCAAAAATATTCTTCTCACGACATGTCTCTCGTATAATCGATATTCTGTACGTTTCTAGAAATGTCATTCAACAATGATACAGATATGTACAGATGCTTGAGCGAGAGTTCTTTATATGTTTTCTAAAACATGTCGTTTCTCAAAATTTCTTCAAAAATGGCTTTCGTATACTTCAGTACGAAACCCGGACAAAAATGATGACTTTTGATTATTTTCAAATCAAAACTCGTGTTTTAAAAAAAAAAAATCAAGTTTACGCTTCAGTGCACTACATTTAAAACTGGTGAGAAATCATCATCATCTTGAGCACCTTTTCAAGATTGTTCAAAAAGATTTTCAAAATCTTTCAAAATACTTTGTGCTCAAGATAACTCCCTCTAAAACCCTTTAATTGATTA
Source organism: Chrysanthemum seticuspe (assembly GCA_019973895.1). Taxonomy (NCBI): domain Eukaryota; kingdom Viridiplantae; phylum Streptophyta; class Magnoliopsida; order Asterales; family Asteraceae; genus Chrysanthemum; species Chrysanthemum seticuspe. The sequence continues at coordinate 204,783,625 of BPTQ01000001.1, forward strand.
TGCTTTATTAAAGGGGGAGTATAAAACAAAAATGTTCCAAATTCATGCTTAAATCAAATCCGTTTGTCTCCCCAAAAGATTCTAAAATGTTGTTTAATCCGTTGATATAAAAAATATCACAAATATGCTATTTTTGAGGGGGAGGAGACGTGATTAAAATGTGATCAAAAAGTTTAATGATAGTTGTTTGATTCTCAAAAGAGCTCGACTCAGTCGTAACCATTTAATTGACGAGGAATAATGTACCATCTCGAGAAACTTTCTATGGACTTGACCAGGACGGGTAATAATTTCAAGCTAGTTCTCTAGTGATGTAAACGTGTCTCGAATCGGTCTAGCTCATTTAAAGTCGATCAATTCAAAAAGTGCGAACACTACCCTCTATGTGCAGATTTCTGTCAAAACATATAAGCACATGTGAAGGGTGAGTGTTTCTGAAAATATAAAACTCTCGGAGTGTTTCAAACATGTTTTCAATCATAAACACTTTGAGAGATTTTCAAGAAAAATGGTTTTATGGCAACAATAGGATAGTCATGGAGTTATAAGGTGACTAAGGATAGGTAAATCCGTCCTATGATCCGCCAGAGCCGGAGGGATCTACCCAAGGACATCACAAATAGTTAGTATTAGAAGTCCTTAGGAATGATTGAAAAAAGGAGTAATGTGAGAAAGGAGAAAGAAGGGGTTGAAGAATTAAAATGAAAAGCAAAAGAAATGGTGAAAAGAAATAGCCCTCCATAATCAACCTTAGGGCAGAAACCGGGTTCAATTCATCTGCTACTGGTTGTCACTAAGATGACACTGGTATTGAAGACAAAGACGTCATGGACCCAGTCACGCACTGCACTAAACCTTCTAGCCACTCAATTCCTCTTAAAAGGATTTGTTTCATTCTCACTGGGAACCCTACATAATTTATCAACTTTCTCTTAGAGATTGTTGGTATTGAAGAAGGAGACCCTCTCCCTAGTCTCCGCTCAGGAAAACCAAAATGCACTATTGAGTCTAGAGCCATGAGATTCATCAAAAGATCTCATAGGAACACATGACATGACATCGCTTGTTGTTCATCAATAAGGGCACAAGTGATATATTATAGAGTCCTACGCAGATCTTAGCAATCTGCCAGAACATTTATGAGAAGTTTCACTTCTGTGATCTTCAATGATTGAATGGAAACTCCTGCCAGGGTCAACGTCAAGCAGCCCTGACAGCAGGTCACTTCGGTAACTCCCCATGGATTACGCTTAGTGTGTCTCAAACGGTCTACAGTCGTGGGGTGATGCTTCGGTGTACCTCAGTGATCCGCGCAAAACCGTCAAGATTTCTCACGCAAGCAAGAAACTTAAAAATGCTTAAGCATGAATGCAATGAAGTCCAGGAGAGTATAGTGTTTCCCCAGGTCGTTAAGTCCCAACGAGCTGTGCGAGAATAGTCAAACGTGTAGTGATCGAGAGATTTGAATGGATACAGAGATAGTGGTTATGATTATAACTACAGAAATAGCCAACAAATTACAACGGCTTAAATGCAAATTAAATAGAATTAAAAAGATAAAATCTATTAAATAAATGCTATCACTATTTTTAAACTAATGTTTTTGTTCTTTTTGTTTTAATAAAACTTAATTAAAAACTACGTGACGTACAAACAAAAACGTGAAACTTACACAATATTAACCCTAAAAATATGAAAATTATATTTTTATAAACCTAATGATAAAAGAAAATTATTAGAAAAAGAAAATTATTTTTATAACTAATTATCTAATTATTATTAATTAAAAACTATTTTTAACTAATTAATAATTACCTAAAATACAAGAAAATAGGAAACAAAGCTAGAAAAATAAAATTATGAAATGAAAAAGTCTAAAATATCAAACTAGAATTTTCAAAACTATTTTTGTATTTTTCTGATTGTTTTTCTATTTTTTATGAATTTTAAACTATTAAAAACTAATTAAATTACTAAAAATTACCAAATAAACTATGAAAAATCTGGAAAATTACTTTTTTCACTTTTTATATTTATCTAAACTTAAGAAAATTGAAAAATTATTTTTTTGAACCTTTTCTGAATTTTTTATATTAAAAGCTAATTAAAAATGATTAAAAACTACTTTAAATTAGGAAAAATAGCAAAACAACTTAGAAAAATCTGAAAATTTCAGGAAAAGTCTAAAATGAGATTATTAATCTATGAAAAATGAAAAACAAGCAGCTTATGTGACAGAAATGGAAGCTGCAATGCAACTGCTATTAGAATAAGCTAGGAAAATAAGCTAACCAAGGAATTAAGCTACCAAACAGTAAACAAAGCTAACTAGTAATCAAATAAGCTAATATCAACTGATTCTAACTACTCCTAACAAGTTCTAACCTCAGATCAATCAAATAAGCTAACTGCTTAAATGAACCAAACAGTGGTTTAGGACCACTGTTTGAGCTTATGCACAAGCTCAACTGATAAGCTAATCAGGAAACTACTTATGCAGTTCTAATAAGCACCTGGCCAGCTACAATTTTGCCAAAAATCAGATTATGATGAGCTCTTATGAGCTTTGTACACTTGCTGCAAGAACTGAGAAAAGACTCAGCATTCACTGAGCTTGGTGCAGGGCTCTTTGGTCCCAAAAGAGAAGCTTATATGGAGCTTAAAAGGATTGAACCAGAGTTGACAAAAAGTTGTTATCAAAACAAGACCAAGTGAACTTATTAATTCCAAAGTTTTAAGCACTAACACTCAAAGATGAATTAGAAATTGATGCATAAAGTTTTGTTGAAAACTGCTATAATCACTTTGACAGATTTTGACTATTGAAAAAACAGATTTAAACTTTGACCAAACTCAGTTTTAATCCAATCTAATGAACTGATATTGATGTTTTAACACTAAATATGATTACTCAAAGCTAGATATAACAGATTCAAACAAATTTGCAACTAATGAAACTTACTGTTTATGACAGAAGCAATCACAAGATCAGTTACACTATGATTTGACTTTTAGAGCATAGCAGACCCAGTTTTTTGGTTAAAATGAGTTCAAATGTACTTAATAAACATGAGCCACTAAAACTTGATTACTGAATAGACCAATATGACAGATAGAACAGTTGAGCCAAACACCCTTTATAACTTGTTTTGAGCTCAAAAACAGCTTTTAACCATGAACCTACTTATATTTATGATCAAACTAACTTATATAGACCTAAACACATCTGATTAAACATGTATGAGCTTGTTTATTCTAAAAATACAGATTATGCAAAATAGAACTTAAAATGACTTACAATTAGTCCAAACCACAATGGCTAGCAAATTAAGAACCATGAACCACTACCCTATCAATTCCAACCCAAATACACAAAATCAACCCATTTCAAACTCTGAACCATCCCAAATCCTTCTGCATCAATTTTTTACTCCATCTTTGACTTTTGTTGACCAAGGATCATAATGAGTTGAAACTTGAATGTTAGCTTGTACACAGCTATGCTAAGCTCATTTAAGCTCAATGAAACTGATAAATGAGCTTATTGAAGCTTTTGAATGAGATTCTGACTTTGAAAATTTCAACAGTAATGCAAATTTTTGGAAACAGATAAAGACTTGGAATTAAAGTTTAAAACTTGATAATACTGCAATAATCACTTGAGTTTAATACTTGGAAACAAAAACTTACAGCTTTAAGATTAATCTAATACATTAATAATAAAAACGACATAAAGAAATTTTAAAACTAAAAACTACTTGCTTCTCCTTGCTACTCTTCTTCTTTTATGCTTGAAAATTGCTCCACGTGGCCTTCTGATGCAATCCCACCTCATTTGAGAACCAATGGGATTGTTTTGAGTGTATTACCTGTTTTTCTATTTTTGGCGGGAAGTGCTAATTTCAACTGTGGGCTCTGAAAACAGGCACTAGGGGGGGGGGGTGGCATTTAATGGGGTGGTAAAAGTAGGTGGGTATGATGAGGAGGGGGGTGGAAAAGGGTGAAGTGATGCCTGAGTTGCAGAGATCAAGTGGTGGGGAAGATAAGGTGGGGCGGGTAAACTGGTTTTTGACTTTGGGTTGACTGACCAGGGGTCAAAAAAACAGGAAGGGGTCACAAGGGAAAAGGCAAGGGTCAAAGGCTTTTGTGATAGGGTCCAAAATTAGTATAATAGGTTTAATTAATCAAGGGACCTTTATGAAAATTCTGAAATTGTAGGGACCTGTTCTGCCAAATCATCAAACTTGTTCCAAGGGCTGAAAATGACAAGCTTCAAAAGTATAGGGACCAAAATTGCCATTTTGCAATTTTCCAGGGGCTAATTTTGCCAATTTTCAAACTTGGAGGACCATTTTTGTAATTTTCTCAAACTTTTGATATTTTTCACCAAAGGACTAAATTTGACAACTTTTGATTTTAAAAGGACCTTTGGTGACTTTACTTTTGAAATTCTGTGCTCAGGGACTGTTTTTGACAATTTTAGAAACTTGGGGGACTGAAACTGCAATTTTTGCAAATTTGAAATGTTTTTCATCTGATTTTGATATTTTTGCTTTTAAAACACATAAAACACTGATTCGTGATATTTTGATCATTTTGATGTGTTTCTGAGTGTTTTCAGATGATTTTGCAGTTTATTTTGTACAAAAATGATGAGTATTTAGACACTCATCAATCCCCCACACTGAGATATTGCTAGTCCCTAGCAATGATTTGAGAAAACATAATGGATTTTAATCTCTTTACCAAAAGCCATTACTTCTGGAGTAGCCAAATGTTTCAGTTCAAGTAAGAACCTTGGTACACTGATAACCAAGTGATTTTGAGCAAATCACCAGCTTTCAACGGATTTGATTTGTCTTTACCAGAAGCCGTACCCTTCTGGACTAGCCAACTCTTAGATAAATTATCAGTATTATCTTTGGTGAGCTGATTACCAATTATGGTTTTTCCACTGCCTTTACCACAAGCCATAAACTTGCGGGCTAGCCAACTCTTTACTTTTAAGGATATGGTGAGCTGAATACCATACAATTTTGGGCAAATTGTAAGCCGTCAACGGATTTGAGATATCTTTACCAAGAGCCGTTTGCTCCTGGATTAGCCAATCCTTTAGTCTTACAGACATGGCGGACTGATAACCAAATGAGTAAGTGTAGAACACTTACTCCAAAAAAATTTTTTTTTTTTTTTTTTTGGCCAAAAACGGGGGAATTGGTATAATTATATGATAAAATTCGTGAGAATTCCCCCCCACACTTAGAGATGAATATTGCCCTCAATATTCAAAGTACCGGCGGTTATGCCGAAACAAAGAACGTAAAAGGGAAATACTACGGCCATTATTTAGCAAGTTTTTTTTTTTTTTTTTTTTTTTTTTTTTTTTTTTTTTTTTTTTTTTTTAGAACTTCTTATATACAACAGCGTGGGGCAACTCCCCCACACTAGGGTGGTACACACGGGTGAAAACCCATGTTTAGCTACTGTTTTTGATTACCGAGTCGCTAGCTTGACTCGACCCCGAATTCATTTGTTCTTGGGGAAAGTAATGTGGAAAACCAATCTCAGTCGGACTTTCGTTCACAGTGTTAACAAACATATGAACATCAGAAAGTTCCACACCGACGAGACACAACCGCGGTATTGTTAATAGTAAAAACTATTAAGAATGATACCGGGGTCAAAGATGGTGTCCTCATTCCCGAAAGAGAAAAGGGAAAGAGCAACCACACCATCTGTGAAGAATGGAACAAAGATATGCATGACAATGCAAGTCCATTCCTCATCAGAAAGAAGCAAATCACCATTTTTGACATTTTTAAGCTTAAATTTGAAGCTTATATGGTGATTGTCAGTAAGATGTCCGGGAGGGAGGGTGGGAAATGGTTCTTCAATCAACAGACTTTCCAGAAAAAGGATGTCTCCCTCCGGATCCAAGTAAGTGTTATCAATTCCTGTAGGAATTGACTCATCACTAAGAAATGCATCGACTTCATTCCTAAAGTTGTCATCTTCCTCATCAGGAGTTAAGGAAGGGATGGAAGAGTCGGGAATAAGACTGGAAGATGATTGATCATTTTTGAGCAATTCATCAATGGGAAGAATGTCTCCCATTGGATCACACTCATCATCATCCAATTCAGATGAAACAGAAGAGAGTTTGGTTTCATCCACAGAGTTAACAAACTCGATGCGACAAACTGATTCTGGAGGTGGGACAAGTGGTGTGCTCTTAGAGCTAGCAGTTTCCACCACTTCCGATAAAGTCTCCGAATCTAGATCATCATCATCATCAAGAACACTCTTGACTTCCCTGGTACAGCTTTCAAACCATTTGTTTGAACCAGGGGTGATTTTCAAAGCTTTGAGCTCAGCACGTTTTTGAAAACTCCTCTTGACCGTGAAATTGGAGAGTGTTGCATTGAATCTTTCAGATTTTTGATCAATTGTGGCAACACTCTGTTTGTACAGAGGTTTGGAGTTGTGGTTGATATTCAACGTGAGCTCTTCATTGTCAACCCGTATGGTCAACTCTTCAGCGAACACATCAATCAGAGCACGACTCGTTCTCAAGAAAGCTCTCCCTAAGATGAGGGGAACTCTAGAATCTGCATCGAAGTCTACTACAACAAAGTCAGTAGGAAAGTGAAACTTTCCCACTTTCATCACAACATCCTCGGCTATCCCAAGTGGACGAGTTATGGTACGGTCCGCTAGCTCGAGTGTCATACAAGTGGATGAAAGTTTAGGAAGAGACAGTTTCTTCCATACTGAGAGTGGCATGAGGTTAATGCTAGCGCCAAGATCGGCCAAGGCGGAGCATTGAAACATCCCCAAGAAATCACACGGGATTAAAAACCGGCCAGGGTCTTCAAGCTTTTCGGGAAGCTTATTAAGAATGGCCGCTGAGCATTGCTCATTCAGAGGGGTTTTCGTCATCTCAGACAACTTATCTTTGTTGCTCAGTAAGCCTTTAAGCGTGGATGCAAATTTAGGCATTAGAACGAGAGCATCAACGAAGCTTATATCAAAGTGAAGCTCATTTAAGATTTGGAAAAATTTTTCCATCTGCTCTTTGTTTTTGTCTTTTTTGCTTCTCATCATTCATTCTTGATGGGTAAGGAAGCTGACTAGACTTTTGAGCCGGGATGGAAGTATTTTCTGGCTCAGAATGTGTCTTCGGAACTTCGGGTTCCGGACTTAAAGCTTGGACTACCGAAGGTGGGACGTGTGCGGTACTTCGTGGGCTTGAATAATGCACCTTGTCCGTTGTCTCCTTGGTAACTTGACTCATTGCCACAGGAGGAGGGGGCATAGGAGTCGAAGGTCCATTGTGCGTCTTACCACTACGGGTGGTGACGGCTTTCAACTCGGCATTTGGATTGGTAATTGTATTGCTTGGGAGTCCTCCAGAAGATGATGAAGCTTGGTTCGTATTCATGTTCATGAAACTGCTCATCATATTCTTCAACTCATTTGTCTGCCGAGACATTGTGGTATCAATTTCCTTCTTCAGCTCAACCCTCATGTTATTGATCTGAGTTTGCATTGAACGTATGCTTGACTCAGTAACTTTCATGAAGTCATTTGGTGGGGGAGCATGAGAAGGTTGTTGATAATTTTGGTGATTAGGAGCTTGATATGGTGGGTTGTGATTATTCCGGTTTTGATTGAAATTTTGTCCTTGATTCGGAACAAAGCGATTTTGATTGCCATGGTTTTGCACAGGAGGAAAACCAGGTGGTGTCATACCGCTAGGTGCACGGTAGTGAGGATCAGCATGTGGTCGGTATTGATTGTGGTTTACCGAAGCTACGGGAGCTTGGTAAAAGGAAGCATCGGTTGCTTGACAATCATAATACGTGTGTGGACCACCACAAGTTTCACACACCTTGTTTACGGCTTTGATTGGTTCTGGTTTATGAATCTCGCTTTTGATTTCCTTAACATCCTTAATCATACAACGGATGGCATCCGTTAGAGCTGCTAACGGAGCAGCTAACTCAGAAGAGTTATTAGATGTAGAAGCAGGAGTGTTCGGAGTATTGACTTTGTTGCGAGAAATAGGAACTTTCGATTTTTGCTCGCAAATTTCAATCACATCTTTAGGCTTACGATTCAAGATATTTCCACCTGCGGCTGCATTCAAGGAATCTTGATCGTTACCATTCAACCCATTGTAAAAGATATTGATTTGTTGAAGCTCCGTGAATCCATGGTGAGGGCATTTCCTGAGGAGATCTTTGAATCTCTCCCATGCCTCTCCAAAGTTTTCATCGAAATTTTGACGAAATCCAGAAATTTCATTTTTAAGATTAGTCGTCTTTGATGGAGGAAAGAAATGATTGACAAACTTTTGAACAAGTTCCTCCCAAGTTTCGATGGATCGAGGGGGTTCTTTTTCCAGCCAAATCCGGGCTGCCCCCTCAAGTGAGAATGGAAATAGCATCAACTTGATGACTTTCTGTGGCACATCCTTGTAATTGATAGTTGAAGTCAACTTGTTAAACCAACGGATGTGTGCATACGGGTCTTCACGATCAAACCCGTGGAATTGATTTGTAGACACAAGTGTGATCAAATGTGTCTTCAATTCAAAGTGATCAGAGTTGATTACTGGTAGAATGATGGCATCTCCATAACCCTCGGTGGGTGCCTGGAGCATTTCCGCCATAGTACGTTCGTCTGCCATTTTGTTGTTTGAAATAGTACGAATCTCGGGTTCGACTATTTGGGCAGCACGTCTACGAGAACGTCGTCTAGGAATGTCTGCTAGATCACGAAAAGGACTCAATGATCTAGAAGAACGAGTGCGCATGCACTAGAGTTAACTCTAAGGGATCTCAGAGTTAAGGAGAGGAATTATGAAATTGGTGAAAATGGGGTAAGGAGAATCTTTTTAGGTTTTCTGGTTCTGAAACGTCGATATCACAACAAAATCAATTAACACAAAATCGAGGCAAAACAACAGTGAACTTAAACCAATAATCACAAGATGAGTGGCTTCTTTGAAAAAGGTACACCACTATCAAGGACACAAAGGCAAGTTTTAATCTTTGGTTCGGGAACTTATTATGGTCGCACCCCCAGTTAGGTAGTGCACTGCCTTGGTTTGCGGTGGTAAGATTTTATGTTGTTATTATTAAATTCAGAAAACGACAAATCTTTTTGTATTTTTATATTTGATACATATATAGAAACAAAAGAAAAATATTTTTGTGTTTTATACGTTTTTAGCTGTTTTTGGGTTTTTGGATTTTTTATAGAAATATATATATAGATATAGATAGATGGTATGAACAGAGAGTGAATATTCAAACTACTAATCTGCTAGAAGTAAGACTATTAGCACTGCTCCCCGGCAGCGGCGCCAAAATTTGATCCGCGCAAAACCGTCAAGATTTCTCACGCAAGCAAGAAACTTAAAAATGCTTAAGCACGAATGCAATGAAGTCCAGGAGAGTATAGTGTTTCCCCAGGTCGTTAAGTCCCAACGAGCTGTGCGAGAATAGTCAAACGTGTAGTGATCGAGAGATTTGAATGGATACAGAGATAGTGGTTATGATTATAACTACAGAAATAGCCAACAAATTACAACGGCTTAAATGCAAATTAAATAGAATTAAAAAGATAAAATCTATTAAATAAATGCTATCACTATTTTTAAACTAATGTTTTTGTTCTTTTTGTTTTAATAAAACTTAATTAAAAACTACGTGACGTACAAACAAAAACGTGAAACTTACACAATATTAACCCTAAAAATATGAAAATTATATTTTTATAAACCTAATGATAAAAGAAAATTATTAGAAAAAGAAAATTATTTTTATAACTAATTATCTAATTATTATTAATTAAAAACTATTTTTAACTAATTAATAATTACCTAAAATACAAGAAAATAGGAAACAAAGCTAGAAAAATAAAATTATGAAATGAAAAAGTCTAAAATATCAAACTAGAATTTTCAAAACTATTTTTGTATTTTTCTGATTGTTTTTCTATTTTTTATGAATTTTAAACTATTAAAAACTAATTAAATTACTAAAAATTACCAAATAAACTATGAAAAATCTGGAAAATTACTTTTTTCACTTTTTATATTTATCTAAACTTAAGAAAATTGAAAAATTATTTTTTTGAACCTTTTCTGAATTTTTTATATTAAAAGCTAATTAAAAATGATTAAAAACTACTTTAAATTAGGAAAAATAGCAAAACAACTTAGAAAAATCTGAAAATTTCAGGAAAAGTCTAAAATGAGATTATTAATCTATGAAAAATGAAAAACAAGCAGCTTATGTGACAGAAATGGAAGCTGCAATGCAACTGCTATTAGAATAAGCTAGGAAAATAAGCTAACCAAGGAATTAAGCTACCAAACAGTAAACAAAGCTAACTAGTAATCAAATAAGCTAATATCAACTGATTCTAACTACTCCTAACAAGTTCTAACCTCAGATCAATCAAATAAGCTAACTGCTTAAATGAACCAAACAGTGGTTTAGGACCACTGTTTGAGCTTATGCACAAGCTCAACTGATAAGCTAATCAGGAAACTACTTATGCAGTTCTAATAAGCACCTGGCCAGCTACAATTTTGCCAAAAATCAGATTATGATGAGCTCTTATGAGCTTTGTACACTTGCTGCAAGAACTGAGAAAAGACTCAGCATTCACTGAGCTTGGTGCAGGGCTCTTTGGTCCCAAAAGAGAAGCTTATATGGAGCTTAAAAGGATTGAACCAGAGTTGACAAAAAGTTGTTATCAAAACAAGACCAAGTGAACTTATTAATTCCAAAGTTTTAAGCACTAACACTCAAAGATGAATTAGAAATTGATGCATAAAGTTTTGTTGAAAACTGCTATAATCACTTTGACAGATTTTGACTATTGAAAAAACAGATTTAAACTTTGACCAAACTCAGTTTTAATCCAATCTAATGAACTGATATTGATGTTTTAACACTAAATATGATTACTCAAAGCTAGATATAACAGATTCAAACAAATTTGCAACTAATGAAACTTACTGTTTATGACAGAAGCAATCACAAGATCAGTTACACTATGATTTGACTTTTAGAGCATAGCAGACCCAGTTTTTTGGTTAAAATGAGTTCAAATGTACTTAATAAACATGAGCCACTAAAACTTGATTACTGAATAGACCAATATGACAGATAGAACAGTTGAGCCAAACACCCTTTATAACTTGTTTTGAGCTCAAAAACAGCTTTTAACCATGAACCTACTTATATTTATGATCAAACTAACTTATATAGACCTAAACACATCTGATTAAACATGTATGAGCTTGTTTATTCTAAAAATACAGATTATGCAAAATAGAACTTAAAATGACTTACAATTAGTCCAAACCACAATGGCTAGCAAATTAAGAACCATGAACCACTACCCTATCAATTCCAACCCAAATACACAAAATCAACCCATTTCAAACTCTGAACCATCCCAAATCCTTCTGCATCAATTTTTTACTCCATCTTTGACTTTTGTTGACCAAGGATCATAATGAGTTGAAACTTGAATGTTAGCTTGTACACAGCTATGCTAAGCTCATTTAAGCTAAATGAAACTGATAAATGAGCTTATTGAAGCTTTTGAATGAGATTCTGACTTTGAAAATTTCAACAGTAATGCAAATTTTTGGAAACAGATAAAGACTTAGAATTAAAGTTTAAAACTTGATAATACTGCAATAATCACTTGAGTTTAATACTTGGAAACAAAAACTTACAGCTTTAAGATTAATCTAATACATTAATAATAAAAACGACATAAAGAAATTTTAAAACTAAAAACTACTTGCTTCTCCTTGCTACTCTTCTTCTTTTATGCTTGAAAATTGCTCCACGTGGCCTTCTGATGCAATCCCACCTCATTTGAGAACCAATGGGATTGTTTTGAGTGTATTACCTGTTTTTCTATTTTTGGCGGGAAGTGCTAATTTCAACTGTGGGCTCTGAAAACAGGCACTAGGGGGGGGGGGGTGGCATTTAATGGGGTGGTAAAAGTAGGTGGGTATGATGAGGAGGGGGTGGAAAAGGGTGAAGTGATGCCTGAGTTGCAGAGATCAAGTGGTGGGGAAGATAAGGTGGGGCGGGTAAACTGGTTTTTGACTTTGGGTTGACTGACCAGGGGTCAAAAAAACAGGAAGGGGTCACAAGGGAAAAGGCAAGGGTCAAAGGCTTTTGTGATAGGGTCCAAAATTAGTATAATAGGTTTAATTAATCAAGGGACCTTTATGAAAATTCTGAAATTGTAGGGACCTGTTCTGCCAAATCATCAAACTTGTTCCAAGGGCTGAAAATGACAAGCTTCAAAAGTATAGGGACCAAAATTGCCATTTTGCAATTTTCCAGGGGCTAATTTTGCCAATTTTCAAACTTGGAGGACCATTTTTGTAATTTTCTCAAACTTTTGATATTTTTCACCAAAGGACTAAATTTGACAACTTTTGATTTTAAAAGGACCTTTGGTGACTTTACTTTTGAAATTCTGTGCTCAGGGACTGTTTTTGACAATTTTAGAAACTTGGGGGACTGAAACTGCAATTTTTGCAAATTTGAAATGTTTTTCATCTGATTTTGATATTTTTGCTTTTAAAACACATAAAACACTGATTCGTGATATTTTGATCATTTTGATGTGTTTCTGAGTGTTTTCAGATGATTTTGCAGTTTATTTTGTACAAAAATGATGAGTATTTAGACACTCATCACTCAGCGACTTATTTGAAATGTAGGTGTACCTTGGTACGTCGCATTATCTCACTTGCGGGACTCCAGTTCAGGAATGGCCTTTGTAAGAATTAGAGATGTGTTTTCACACTATGCTGTTAACACCCTCGAAATTCAAACTTGTAAGTGCCGGAATCCGCTTATTACTAACCTGTTTTTATGTTTTCTTCTTATGGAAGCTCCGGAGCGGATTTTTCGTGCAGATTCTCCACATGCTCATACCAACAACACATGAAAGTTCTCATCAAAATCAAAGGTAACAAAAGTTTAAGATGATTCTTCGCCAATGTCAAAGAATCTACAAAAGTTTAAAGACTCGAGAACTACATCATTGGTAACCAAAAGACAAATATAAGTGTGAGCATGGTGGAGAAAGGCGTGGAGACACCTAACCAATGAAGTTGACAACGGCAGACAACCACATTAACTGATCACAAAGAATGAAGGAAAAATGAAACAAGACTATTTTATATCTATACACAAAGTTCAAGCTCGAGAAAAGCAAAGACCTAATCAAGTGGAGCATCTTTTGAATGACTACCCCTTAGGGGGAGATTGTTAGCCTTAATAGTTTTTATTAGAAGTGATGGTCATTCACATTTAGGAACTTTGTAACGTGTGTTAGATATCGTATTAGAATAGTCAACGGGCTCGTGGATTAGACTAAGCTAATTGGTTAGAAGTTATGTTAAGCTAGCCTTGGATAAGTTCTTGTAACCCAATCCAATCCAAGTCCACCACGAGGCCCATGGATAGCCCATTATGGCGTCTAGAATAAGGAGTATATATACCCTTCAAAGTCTCATTTGAGGGGTGTGCTTAAGTGTGTGTGTGTATGTTTTCTTTAAGCAATATAACAAGTTTTCTTTTCATCTTCATACGCATAACATCAAGTCACCAAACTTTCTCATCTTTGTTTCTTTCTTCATTTACTACGCATAGTGTTTGTGTTTGGTTACGTGTGTTCATCTTGTGATAAGGTGGTATACGCGTAAGGTTGGTATAAACGTGGTCCTACACCATTTTTCTAAGGAGATGGGCTCCAAATTTCAAATGTCAATGATGGGACAAATGTCATTTTTCTTGGGATTACAAATTTCACAAAGTCCCAGAGGCATTTTTATTAATCAATCTAGATATGCAAATGAAATTTTAAAGAAATTTGGATTTGACACTTGTGACACCGTTGACACTCCCATGGTGGAACGTACCAAACTAGACGAGGATCACTCAGGGATCATGGTAGATCAAATGAAATATCCAAGTATGATTGGATCCCTGATGTACCTCACTGCCAGTAGACCTGATATTCTGTTCGATGTATGCATGTGTGCTAGATACCAGGCTAAGCCTACCAAAAAGCACCTTGAAGCGGTTAAATGGGTCTTTCGGTATCTCCAAGGAACCATCAACATGGGACTTTGGTACCCGAAGGACACCGGTATGTCACTAACAGCATATGCAGATGCAGATCATGCAGGATGTCAAGATACTCGTCGAAGTACGTCTGGAGGTGCTCAGTTTTTGGGTGATAAACTTGTGAGGTGGTCTTCAAAGAAACAAATGAGTACTTCTATTTCCTCTACAGAGAATGAATACATAGCCATGTCATCTTGCTGTGCTTAAATCCTATGGATGAGATCCCAATTATCTGACTATGGCTTTGAATTCAACAAAATCCCTCTGTACTGTGATAATAAAAGTGCCATTGCTCTCTCTTGCAACAACGTTCAACATTCAATAGCCAAGCACATAGACATTCGACATCATTTCATTCGGGAACAAGTGGAAAACGGTATGGTGGAACTCTATTTTGTGAGGACTGAATACCAATTAGCAGACATCTTCACCAAAGCTCTTCCTAGAGAACGTTTTGAGTTTATCCTTCCACGTCTTGGTCTAACGAGTCTATAACCGGAAACACTCAAGCGTCTTCAAGAGGAAGACGAGGAGTAAAGGTCGTTATTCATCTATCTCTTGTATATATTTATTCAAAAAGCAAAATACAAAATTTCAAAACCACAAAAGAAAATATAAAAATATAAAATTCTCAAAAATCCATAAAAAATTAGAAAATCTTGAAAAATTCCAAAAATATTGTTATTTTGTCATGTTTTTCCTTATTCGATATCATCTACGGACTTTGTGTTGACATTCAAATAATGTCACGGGTCTTTAGATGTTCTTCGAATGTACATAAGTTTGTTTTAAAAAAAAATGAGGCGGAGAAAAATGGTGGTTTACTGTTATTTCAGGCAGTAACCTGTTTTATAAAGTAAAGAACAGAGCCATGCTTTATCTTATTTTTCAAATCTCATGCTCTGATTCTTAAAACAATTGTTTGTCATCTAAAAGACAAATGTTTATCTTTCCAAATATTTTTCCGTCTAATGAGTCTTCTGAAAAATATTTGCCATCTAATGAAAACCAAATTGCTTTGAAAATACCTCGTACTCTATTATTCTTGTTAATCATCTGTGCTCATCATCTGTTAAAATCTCTATCTCTCAATCAACTACTTGTGTCATTGATTGAAGGGGAGAATGATTTCAATCGAATTAAAGAGGTTATTTTGAAAGGTTATTTTTCAAACAATTGGCACGTAAATGAGCAAGGTTATTCTTGGAAAATCAAAAAGAACAATGTTTTATACAATTGATTCAAAACCTTTGCTAATGTTATGTTTTCAAAAGATACTCTTGCATGTTTAAACAATGGAGTTTAAAGTCTGAAAATATGATCCTTATCAGTTAAAATCCTCAAAAAGCTCTCAAAATTTTATTTAAATCAATAGAGATCACAACTCTCAAAGGATTTGGAAAGTGTGATCGGGGGAGAATTTGTGATTTAAATTGGATTTAAACTGATAACTTGATAATTGGTTTTATAAGTGTTTAAAGAGATTTCCTCCCCACATGTGCCAATCCACTAGTTAGTGTAGAAGTCCTTGGGTATGATGAAAAAAGGAGAAAAGTGAGATATGGGAAGAGTGCGGACTCAGACTGAGCTAGTACTGGAATAAACCCAACAAGGTTCTAGTTATGAAGTCTCGGTAAGCACTGAAGGGGTTGAAGAATGAAAAAGAATTAAATGTGAAAAAGGGTGAAAAGAAATAGCCCTCCATTTATTCAACCTTAGGGCAGAAACAGGGTTCAATTCATATGCTACTGGTGGTTAACAAGGTAACATCGGTATTGAAGACAAGACGTCATGGACCCCAGTGACGCACTGCACTTCAACTTCCCAAACCACTCAAGTTCCTCTTAAAAGGGCTTGTTTCATTCTTACAGGGAACCGACACTATCTATCGACTTTATCTTAGAGATTGTTGATATTGAAGAAGGAGACCCTCTCCCTAGTCTCCGGCATAGGAACCAAAATATGCACAATAGAGTCTAGAGCCACGAGACCGTCAAATAAATCTCTTTAGGACACTGTCAATGAAGACTCTCTGTTTCACACAATGTGGAAAGAGAGATTATATCTTTTGAGTCCTACGCATTATCCTTGTGGTATTGCCAGAACATCTGAGTGAAATGCAAACATATTCACAATGAAGATGGAAAGCCTTCTGGAGCCAACATCAAACAAGCTCCTGGTGGGTGGCATGTGAGATATATCTAATAGATCAACCATGTGACAACTGAACAGAAACAATGGGGCGATTCAATCTTTTGAATCAATCCTGGTTCAGGTTATGGATTGACGGATACCTTTGAAAAACCGGTCATTGTGCTTAAAAACTCTTTTCGTTAGCACATCGACTGTGTACTAATATTTCAAAATAAAAGGTGTTTATGATTGATAATTGATTTTCATTAAAACCTTCGTCGTATTGCAAAAACTCTTTCTTCTAAGCAATACGCGATTGTTTTTCAAATCAATTTTTCATCAATCAGTGAATCTCAATTCGCTGGTTCACTCACTCCGTGTTGTCTTCTTTGAGACGTTCCGGTTTGAGAACAGCTAGAGCAGCTGCGAAACCCTGTCAAGGAAATTATTCGGAATTATACCTGATCACATGCAGTACTTTTACTGATCAACGGAGAACCGTGGGCCGTGTACCTCAATTCAACAAAAGTGATCAAAGACACTTTCGTGCACTTTATTGCTAACTGTTATATGCAGGTACGCCCGACGTTTGCAGCTGATCAGAATGAAGCGGTCAATCCATAGCCGCATGCTCACTCTACACATTCATCTCTAAAGAAATCATGATAAGTGCTTCAACAACTCTGATACTTTCACTCCATGCTTCTGCTATGCTGCTGCAAATATCATGAATCAGTAAAAGCTTCCGCTACTCTGATGAGAATATATCATGATCCAGAATGTGAGCATGTCGGTCCAAATGTCACAACATCACAGAATACCAACACCACAATGGATGAGTCAGAGATTTATCATTACCTGATGATCTCAATGCTGGCTCAAAACTAATCATCACGTGGATCAGTTAAAGACCTCCACTTGAAATTATCCAAACATGCGGAACATGAAGAATCAAAGACTACGAGCTACTGAGCAAAGAACTTAATCAAGAATCCTAGAACAATCTAATGTAATATCTGTTTGTATTCATTGTAAATTGAGGTGACCTCCCTTAGGGGGAGATTGTTAGGAATTAGAAAATTCAGTCGTTAAAGAGTCGGTCACCTCAAGTATATGTATTTGATAGAAAGCTCGTAGTCGTAGTCAAGTTATGTTAGTAAGTAGTTTGTTAAGTAACACCGTGGAGGACGGACGGGTCTTTACCCACTGTATGCCTGATCCACAGCCCGTAGGTGGCGTTTATTTGTAAGACACTATAAATACCCTCTACCTCCCAAGGTAGAGGGTTGGAGCTTCAATACCATTTTTCTTTGTTTCACATAGTTCCCAACTCTCTTCCCTTTCTCTCTCTAGAACTTTCTCTCTCTAAACATCATGAACGCCAATTGGGATTATGGTTTAATGTGTTTGTGAAATCCTATATCCTTCAAAACTCATGTAAGAACCGAGCTTCTTCTTATCGGGTCATCTTCACATGGAGTTTTCTACTAAGAGTTGTTGGTTAACATATTCACACGGGCTGATTTGATTAATGACAAAGTGCTTCCAGTTGCGGGGTTGATTTTCTTAATGAACATCTTTCTGTTCTTGTTTGATTGGGAGGGATTTGTGTTAAGGGGATTTGCTATTTGTATGTTAACGGGAATGCATTTGGTGAGTTGAAGATGTTGACTTTCTATTCCCCAACTGGACAATCTTGAAGAAGGTCGAGTCTACATTCTATTCTACATTCTCTGCTACATGTTAGAAGACTAAAGACGAGTTGCATTTGATTATCTAAAGACTTCTTCTTAATCTGGGCATTTATCAAACAGATTGTCGATTTAGGGGAGAGCACTAATTGGGGGAGAGTGAAATGTTGCTGATTCTGAAGTATCAAAACCAGCAAGGGGGAAGGAGACACGTATCTAAACGCGAGTAATCTTGATGAGCTTAATTCTTCTAAGTGATTGAAGATATCCCGGGAAGACTATTGTCATTACCGCAGAGAAACTCAAGGTTTGATGCGTGGCGTTTAGTGTTCTTATTCCAACTATGTGGGGCAAGAGATGGAATAGTTAGTTTCCGAAGATGAAAGAGGTACACAAGTGTGTAATGATTTCGATGTTATCGAAATCATCAGGGGAGAGAGAATTGTGTACATTGGGAGCGCTCAGCTGTCTCACTTGAGAGCTTAATCAGTGATTCAGAGATACAATCACCTATTCCGGAGTTGACATCCGCAGAGATTGTCACCCGCAAAGATAATCAGTGATTCGGCCTGCTTCTTCAATGTTATCGGTTATTCTCTCTTTGGGCATTCGGGTACTTCGGGTTCTTGAGCTTCATACACTTTCTTCAGGGGGAGAGAAAAGTATACATCGGGGTTATTCGTTGGCTATCGGACTTAATCTGCTACTTCGATTGTATAAGTTTCTTTGTCTTCGGGTATATGTGTATTCGGGTTCGTGAGCTCTAGTTTAATTGACTGACTGCATCAATTCAACTACGTGGGGGAAGTGGTCTCTTGACACCTTTTGGAATGGATTGCTTCTGACTTCAGTGGAATGAAAATTGAGAAGAGATATTCATATGTGGGATGATACGTTGCTGTTCTTCTATTGGATGGTATAACCTCGAACGGAGAATCTCGATTATCGTTCTTAAAAG
Source organism: Chrysanthemum seticuspe (assembly GCA_019973895.1). Classification (NCBI taxonomy): domain Eukaryota; kingdom Viridiplantae; phylum Streptophyta; class Magnoliopsida; order Asterales; family Asteraceae; genus Chrysanthemum; species Chrysanthemum seticuspe. Next base: position 204,802,593 of record BPTQ01000001.1, read on the forward strand.
GAGTAGTGGGACTTACGATAATGGTGTGCTTCTTCGTGCACCTGGCTAAGGCAAGCTTGAAATAGAGCTTCGAATCTGCTCATCTAATGGATTTTCGGTTTGGGGGGAAGCTGCCAAAGTCTCTCTTTCTCAAAGGCTCGGGTTCTCTCTTCTATTATGGAGCCTCGGAAGCTTTGGTGGTGAAAGTTTAAGAGATGACGAATTCTATCTTCTACGACGTGCTGTTCGATATCCTTATCTCGGTACTCGTATCATCATCCTCTTAAATTATATCATCTACTTTATCATTGTAAATATTTATCAAAAACAAAATACAAAAATATAAAACCAATAAAAGAAAATAGAAAATTATAAAACCTTCAAAAACCCTTAAAAAAAATCAGAAAATTTAAAAAATACCAAAAATATGTTTTTCAAGACATATCTTCTGGTATCGATAACATTTGCGGTCTTAGAAATGTCATTCAACAATGGCACGGGACCATAGATGAAGTTCGAGCAGGAGGTGTAAATATTTCTTTTCAAAACATGTCACAAATCAAATGGCTTGCAGTTATTTCAGACTGTAACCCGCGCAAAACATGTCACAAATCAAATAGCAACCCGCTCTACAAGGAAGGAAAGTGCTACACTTAAACAATTTTCAAAATATTTCGTGCACTTATCCTAAAACAAAATGAGGAAAGTATGTCGAAGGACTGCTGTTCCTACTCAAATATTTTTCCTTCAAAATTCTTCAGAAAAATATTTGTTTTAACAAAATGGTGGTAAATGAGTTGCTTTAAAAACAATCAGATTCAGAGTTTTTATAATAATTGAAAACTCAATCAATGACTTCAGCGCTTTTAAACTTTTTAGTAAAATAAGTCATTGATTGAGGGGGAGAATGTTTTCAAATTTACATCATCTAACGGGCTTTCTTAATTATCCTATATGCTTAATTAAAAATGATGTTAACCTACGCTGAAGGACTAGGTGCCCAGGATATGAATGTTAGGATTAGATGATTAGAGTTTAATATAAACATTATTCCCATACCTTTTATGATATGATTGATATGTTGAATTGACTTTTATTAGTCGATTGCTGTTTGGGTGTTGTCGACCACCATATATGTCTATCTGTGTTCACTAATGTATGCAGATAACATGGTTTAAAAGAATGTTCCTGATCCGGATCCCACAATGTAAGATGATTGGATACCGAAAGGAAAGGGTAACTATATCTTGGGTTGACAAATGAAGAAACGGAGCTTAATTGGACTTCTATGGAGAGTTGGCATGGAAAAATGCAACGTAAGAGGTCTCACTACATCAGCAAATGGTTTTCTTCATCAGCAAATGAAGAAACGGAGCTTAATTTGACCTTAGTTGGCATTAAAATGCAACGTAAGAAGTCTCACTGCATCAGCAGACGGTTTTTCTTCTAAGCCCTACAGCAACAACATAAGCTTCTCAACCATCTAACGTATCTGTAGGATCGATAATATTATTGTGTTGATGATTTGGGTGGTCTTGGATGATCAAAATACATGGTAGCCATTAGAGAGAGAAAGTAGAGAGAGAGGGAGTTTCTTGGTAGAGACTTGCTTCACTAAAATGTAAGGTTAGATTGAAAAGCTCCACCCCTTCCATGGATGGAAGGGGTATTTATAGTTATAGAATACACGACCTCCTATCGGCCTGTGGATCAGGCATACAGTGGGTAAAGACCCGTCCTTCCTCCACGGTGTTACTCTAAACTATTCTACGCTACTGACTAACTAATTAACTATTAAATAACGTAAACAACGACAAATCTACGAGCTAACATATGCTAGACCATTATTTGGGTGACCGACACTTTAACATGGAATTTCCAATTCCTAACAATCTCCCCCTAAGGGAGGTCACCCCATGAAATACATTTTGCTTCCTAGCATTCTATATTTGACTTCGTTCTTGAGCTCGTAGACTTGAATTCTTCATTTCCGCAATCTTTGTGCTTAAGTAGCGATTCTTTAAAGTCCGCGTTGATTTGTACTTTTAAGTGGAGGCCTTTAACTGATCCACATCATTGATGATCTTCGAGCTTTCTTCGAGATCATCAGCCACAGTAAATCTCTAGATCACCCTTTATTGTGTTGCCATCATGTGATGTTGTGACTTTCGGACCGACATGCTCACACTTTTGAATCATGACATCTTTCCATCAGAGTAGCGGAAGCCTTACTGGTTCATGATATTTTCTGCAGTGAAGCAGAAGCATAGTATGAAATATCATAGCCAGGTTATGTAGATATGCACCAGTCATGATTTCTTCAAATTAAGTGTGGATGCTGTGAGCATGCGGCTTTGGATTGACTCCTCAATTCTGATCAGCTGCAACTGTCCAAATGTACCTGCAAACAACAATTAGCAATAAAACACACGAAAGTGTCTTGATCACTTTCGTTGAATTAAGGTACACGGCCCACGGTTCCCCGTTGATCAGTACAAGTACTGCCTGTGATCAGGTATAATTCCGAAGAATCTCCTTGACAGGGTTTCGCAGCTGTTCTAGCTGTTCCCAAACCGGAACATCTCAAAGAAGACAACACGGAGTGAGTGAACCAGCGAATTGAGATTCACTGATTGATGAAAAATGATTTGAAAAACAATCGCGTATTGCTTAGAAGAAAGAGTTTTGCAATACAACGAAGGTTTTATGAGAAAGATCAATTTTCAATCAGAAATACTTTTTGTATTTGAGAAGAGTACACATTCGATGTGCTAGAGAAAAGAAGATATTCGCACATCGAACGGTTTTTCTAAAAGTATTTTTTCCAATCAGAGATACTTTTTGAATTTTAAAATGAATACACATTCGATGTGCTAGAGAAAAAAAGATTTGCACATCGAACGGTTTTTCCAAAAGTATTCGTCAATTCCATTCCTGGACCAAGTTTGATTCAAGATTGAATCGCCCCATTGTTTCTATCCAGTTGTCACAAGCTTGATCTTTAGAAAAGATCTCACATGTCACCCACCAAGAGCTTGTTTGATGTTGGCTCTAGAAGGATTTCCATCTTCATCGTGAATAGTTTACATATCACTCGGATGTTCTGGCAATACCACAAGGATAATACGTAGGACTCTCAATATATACTTACTTTCCACATTGTGTGAAACAGCAAGTCTTCATTAATTAAGTGTCCTAATGAGATATTGTGGACGATCTCTTGGCTCTAGACTCAATGGTGCACATTTGGTTCCTATGCCGGAGACTAGGGAGAGGGTCTCCTTTTTCAATATCAACAATCTCTAAGAGAAAGTCGATAGATTATGTCGGTTCCCCGTGAGAATGAAACAAGTCCTTTTAAGAGGAACTTGAGTAGCTTGGGAAGTTTAGTGTAGTGCGTCACTGGGTCCATGACGTCTTGTCTTCAATACCAGTGTTACCTTAGTAAACACCAGTAGCATATGTATTGAACCCGGTTACTGCTCTAAGGTTGAATTATTGGAGGGCTATTTCTTTTCACCCTTTTCATATTCATTTCTTTTTCATTCTTCAACCCCTTCAGTGCTTACCGAGACTTCATAACTAGAACCTTGTAGGGTTTATTCCAGTACTAGCTCTGTCTCAGTCCGCATTCCACTAGATAGTGTAGAGTCCTTAGGTATGATGAAAAAAGGAGAAAGGTAAGATAACCATCCTTATAACACCATGCATAAAATTAAATTGGTCGGTCTTTTGGTATTGTTCTTTCCTTCTTTAAACCAATTGAAAAATCATTTGGAAAAACAATCAAGGTACTTGTGATACGAGATCAAATCATTTTGTACCTTAATAGTTTTGATCATTTAGAAAACCTCCCCTCAACATGTGCATATGATTAAGAAATTGTTTAGCACAAGGAGGCAAGAGGACTTTGAAATATTTTCTTTGAAATAATTTCTTGATCACAATTTCCGTAGAAAAAACCATTTGAATTTCTTTTGGTAAATTCTCCCCCTCAATATGTGCATAGGATATTTAAAATCATTTTATCACATAGAGGCAAGAGTTCTTTTGAAGTACATCCACGATTACAAAAGCCATTAAGAAACCATTTGCTCCCCCTCAATATGTGCTTCGAGATTCGAAAGCGTTTAGCACATATGACAGAGCAGCCTGCACATTTTCATCAAATCGATCATCATTTATCAAATTTCATTACTAAATCACAAATTCTCCCCCGATCAAAAATATCAAACCCTTTGAGATTTTGGATCTCAAGTGATTTAATCAGGTTTAGAAAACATGGGAGAAAATGTGGCTTGGTTTAAATACTCATCATGTTTTTGGATAAATGCTCCTCCTCAACATGTGCATTCTGTATATTGAAATCGTTTGGCACATGGAGGCAGGAGTGCCTTTGAAGGACTAAAACAAATTTGAGATTTAAATCACGATCTCTCCCCCGATCAAAAATATCAAACCATTTGAGATTTGTGATCCCGAATGATTTAAATCATTTAGAAAATTTTAGGAGAAAGACGTGGCAAGATTTAATTTATGAAATTGACTGAGATGGACCAACTCTAGACATTAATGATTGTTAGTGTCAGATATGATAGTTTTTAAACGATCTTTAAGTAAAATAAAACAATTTCACAATCAAACAAGAACAGAAAAAATTTCATTTTGTAAGATCTTTGAGTTTTAAAGAAAATCATACCATGACATAACATTAAATCTTTAGATCACCACTTATTATTGTACAAACAGACTTTTATGAAGAAATATCGTTTGAAAATATTTTATTTTAAATCACTCTCCCTCTCAATCCATGACAGTAGTCGATGATTGAGTGACTTATGTTTTGATAAAATGAAGTCTAGTGATTTTCAAAATTAAGTCCAATATATTTTCAAAACAAATATTTTTCCATTTTTCAAAACAATATTAGTTAAAAACTGTTTAAAGAAATTGGTATAATCACAATTATCCTGCACAAAGATACGTTAGGTGGTTGAGAAGCTTCTGTTGATGTTGCTGCTGTAGGGCTTGGAAGAAAAACCGTCTGCTGATGCAGTGAGACTTCTTCTTACGTTGCATTTTGAATGCTAACTGAGGTCAAATTAAGCTTCGTTTCTTCAATCACTTAGAAGAAAACCATCTGCTGATGCAGTGAGACCTCTTACGTTGCATTTATGCCAACTCTCCATGGAAGTCCAATTAAGCTCCGTTTCTTCATTTGTCAACCCAAGAAATAGTTACCCTTTCCTTTCGGCATCCAATCATCTTCAATTGAGGGATCCGGATTGGGAACATTCTTATAACCAATATACCTGCATACGTTAGTGAACACACATACAGATATATGGTGGTCGACATCACCCATAACAACAATCAACTAATTAAAGTCAATTCAACATAACAATCAGATCATATAAGGCATGGGGTTTATGTGTTAATCAAACTCTAATCGTCTAAACCTAACAATCATATCCTAAATTCCTAGTCCTTCGACACAGGCAAATATCATTTTTTAATTAAGCACGTAGGATAATTAAGAAAGCTCGTTAGATGATATAGATTTGAAAACATTCTCCCCCTCAATCAATGACTCAATTTTTGAAAAATTTTAAAAGCGCAGAAGTCATTGATTGAGTTTGCAAATTAATATGAAAACTCAGATTCTGATTGATTTTTCAAGCAACTCATTTACCACCATTTTGAACACAACAAATATTTTTCTGAAGAATTATAGATGGAAAAACATTTGTGTAGGAACAGCAGTCCTTCGACATACTTTCCTCATTTTGTTTTAGGATAAGTGCACGAAGTTTATGAAAAACGTTTAAGCGTTGCACTTTCCTTCCTTTTAAGAGCGGGTTGCTATCTGAAATGATAGCAAGCCATAGTTTAAGCACGGGTTATAGTCAAAAATACTGTAAGCCATATTTTGAGACATGTTTGGGAAAAAAATATTTACACCTCCTGCTCGAACTTCATTTAAAGTCCCGTGCCATTATTGAATGACATTTCTAAGACCGCAGATGTTATCGATACCAGAAGACATGTCTTTGAAAAACAATATTTTTGGTCTTTTTCAAATTTTTTGATTTTTATGGCTTTTTGAAGATTTTATATTTTTCTATTTTCTTTTTGTTGGTTTTATATTTTTGTATTTTGTTTTTAATAATTATTTACAATGATAGAGAAGATGATATAGTTAAAGACGATGATGAAATGAGTACCGAGATAAGGATATCGAGCAGCCCCGTTGTAGAAGATATAAATCGTCATCTCTTAAACTTTCACCACCAAAGCTTCCACGGCTCCAGAATAGAAGATAGAACATGAGCCATTGTGAAAAAGAGACTTTGGCAGCTTCCCCCCAAACCGAAGATCCATTAGATGATCAGATTCGAAGCTCTATTTCAAGCTTGCCTTAGCCAGGTGCACTGAGAAGCACACCATTATCATAAATCCCGCTGCTCCTTTTAAGAATGATAATCTAGATTCTCCATTCGGGGTTATATTATCAAGAAGAACAGCAACGTATCATCCCACTCATAAATAATCTTCTCAAATTTCATAACCACTGAAGTCTGACGCAATCCATTCCAAAAGGTGTCAAGAGAACACTTTCCCCCGAGTAGTTGAAATGATGCAGCCCGTCTCTTAGAATAATGCTCAAGAACTCTCCCGAATACACATCATGAGGGTATTGAAGAACACCTCCCCTATGTTCACATCTTTCGTCCCTGATGAATGTGTATGAAGCTCAAGAATCCGAAGTACACCAATATCCAAGAACTCTCCTGAATACACATCATGAGGGTAATGAAGAACACCTCCCCTATGTTCACATCTTTCGTCCCTGATGAATGTGTATGAAGCTCAAGAATCCGAAGTACACACATTCCCAACGAGAGAATAACTGATAACACCTCCCTCATGTTACACATTTATCTTCCCTGAATATGTCGTACTTGTGTACCTCATTTATCTTCAGAAACTTTCACTAACATCACTTCCCCCACGTAGTTGGAATAATAACACTAAACGCCTTGATGAGTAAAACCTTGAGTTTCTCTGCGGTCATGACATTTGTTTTCCCGGGATATCTTCAATCACTTAGAAGTATTAAGTTCATCAAGTTTACTCACCATGAGTCAAACCTTGAGTTTCTATGCGGTAATAACATTTGTCTTCCCGGGATATCTTCAATTACTTAGAAGTATTAAGCTCATCAAGTTTACTCGCGTTTAGATATGTGTCTCCTTCCCCCTTGCTGGTTTTGATACTTCAGAATCAGCAACATCTTATCAGCCCAAATAATTGAAATCTTTATGAGAAGACCACTTTTAATCTTTGTGAGAATCAACTTGCTGAATAATATTAGCAAGTCTAATTGAGGATTAAATTCGACATTTCACTCTCCCCCAATTAGTGATCTCCCCTAAACTGACAATCTGTTTGATATATGCCCGAATTAAGAAGTCTTTAGATCGTTAAATGCAACTCGTCTTTAGTCTTCTAACATGTAGCAGAGAATGTAGAATCGACTGTAGACTCGACCTTCTTCAAGATTGTCTAGTTGGGGAATAGATAGTTAACATCTTCAACTCACCAAATGCATTCCCGTTAACATATATGTAGCAAATCCCCTTAAATCAAATCCCTCCCAATCAAACAAGAACAGAAAGATGTTCATCAAGGAAATCAACCCAGCAACTGGAAGCACTTTGTCATTAAACTTATTAGCCCGTGTGAAGATGTCAACCAACGGCTCTTAGAAGATAACTCCATGTAACGATGACCCGATAAGAAGAAGCTCGGTTCTTACATGAGTTTGGAGCCATTTAACCATTTATTCTCAGATATCGATCAACCATGCAGAATTATCACACTTCTTATCCCCTTCAAGAATTGCAGACGAAGTTGCCATTCTTGACTAAATAAGTGAAATCATCCAAATGTATTCAATTCACACTTCTCCCCCGCAAAATTTCCACATGATGTCGCCATCGTCATTATAGTTGAGCAAGTGGAATAAGAAAACAATCAATGGTAGCCCGGTTCACTTGAAGACTGAAGCGCATTGAAAAAGTATGAAGCATGTTGATGAGAATGGTCATAAATGAGAAGATTTCTCTTCTTCAGAAGATAAAGCGCACTAAAGCGTACACTTTTCTTTTCTTTAGGGTACGAGGCATGAACTGTTGTGTTCATACGTCATAATCTCTCTCTTTTCATCTCTCTTATCAAAACATGTAATCAACCCCATTATCATTCAGTAGGCCTTTTGTCGTGACAGCTGATGGAGAAAACCCAATATGATGAATTTGACCCTGAAGTAAACTAACCTGAACTCGTGACTTAAACTTGCACATATGTAACAAAGAGCGGTGCCGATTTCCATTAGCATCTCTAAGTACTCTCTATGTACTCTATACTCTTCAACCAACTAACCATCAAGTATAAGACGTACATCACCTCTTGAAAATCCACAATTGAATGTGACACTGAGCACTACAACGTAACTCCTTAAAGTGATAGTTATTTTGTGGTGGTATGAGCCCAATTCCCCCAAGTGGTAAAAGAAAAGGTAAAAGACACCCAACAATAACTAGATTTCCAAGTTTTCGTTTAAGATAATAAGCTCGAACAAGGATCATGAAGAATCTTCATCCAACCATCCCCGATACCTTCAGATACTAAGTACACTCGCCCGTGATAATTCACTTCAACCTCAAATAAATAATATTGAATTAACGCCGTTGTCACATCATCTGATTAACTGCTCAAATCTGGCCTTCTTTGACATTTAAACGAACTATGATAATGGTTTTCATCCCGACCATGGTTAAAAGCACATAACCCCGTAAAACCAAGTAATAACCAAACTGCCATGATGAATATCCAAACACACATCCAATTCATGAAGTACACCCTTTTATCCATTCTTCGAAGCAGAAACCATAGCACCAGCATCAGAAAAGAACCCGAAATACACTTTCCTTTTCTCCAGGATGGTTCCATCAATACGGGATTTTACAACTCTATGGTTTAAACCGAAAAATAGTTTCTTTCGCGGGATTTTACAAAACCAAGAATAAACCGCAAGATAGATCCGAAAATGCACTTTACTTTTACCAGGATGTTTCCGTTGTCACGGGATTTTACAAGTCTATGATTTAAACCGAGAAATAGGTTCTTTCGCGGGATTTTACAAAATCAAGACAAAACCGTAAACAATGTTAGCTTGAATGTGTTATGACGACTTTGGTTTCAGTGAATATCTATTTTAGGGGAACATGCAGCGGTTCATCAATGGTTCAAACTCCAACATCATCAACCATCCAATCAACACTTTGGTAAACACATCATTCACGCATTCTGTCAGCTATTATAGTAACCACATGGAGAAGTAAACCCGATATGCCAAACTTGATCATGAAGTTAAATTCCCTAGATTTGTTCCTTAAACTTGTACTAATCCTCGTGAAAAAGAAACGGTGTACCCAATGTACAAAACCTCTTGACATATCCTCAACTGCGAGAGACACCAAAGTGATAGCTACGTTGTGGGTTAAGCGAGAAAGAATCACAACCGTAACTAAATATCCAAGTCTTTATCACCCTCTATAAACGCCCAAACAAGTCATCTTCGCGGAAGGGTAGAAAGAAAGAAGACGGAATAAGTACACGTGCCCGAAAAACTTCACTTCAAACCTAAATAAGAAATATCATCCAAACAACTCCGTAGTCACCCTAGTTCCAATAGAAATTCAGGCCGAGACAAAATATTCTTTGTGAAGATGCATAAACCAAAGTATCAAATCGCACAGCACAACAAGTCATATCATCAACCCAAATCTCATCATCATCAAATCTCATGTGAACGATCCAATTATGAGAAGCCCCTCAGTCTAACATCCAATATCCAAGTCATCACATATATACTCAAGCCCGATCCAACTCACAAAAACGACCATCGGATCCAATTCAATTCAACATAAAGCACGAGGTCTAATACGATATTTTCAATACCGATTAAAAATAATCTTAAAGGTAAACAATTCGACCGACGTGAGTGATCATCATAATAGCAATACTGGGTGCCTGATATGTGTCCATTAGCCAAGTACATTCCAACACAATTTTTACCTCAAGTCCGGTCTACTTCACGATTACTCGTATGTGTCCATGAGATTGTAAAAGATTAAACTTCAAAATTAAACGTCAAGATTAATCTTTGATGGTCAACAGATTAAACTTCAACCAACACTCTCAATCAAGTAATATATGTCACTATATAACATCCAACATCCAAATTTGGGTAATACCATGTCTGATTCATTATCCGGCCCAAGAGATTATACAGGCCCAAATTTAACATTCGGCCTATGACAAAGAAATAATACCCGATCCACATTGGTCCATTCACGAAGATGCAATATTCTGTTAATAACACCACATGAAGCCCACGACGATGCTATATTCATAAAAGACCCTCACAAAGCCCATGTACACATACAATTAAAACCATTGACCCATGACTGGTCCAAGAGTACTTACCCTAAATCCTTGGATATAAAACACCACTTGAAACTCTAATAACCCTAATACTCAAATAAAAACATGCCCCCATTCTCTGTAACTCATACATCTCCAAACCCTAACACATCTACAAAAATTAATCCGCCCCCCCCCCTTTATATTTGAACGTGTCTTACAAGTCAGTTTCTCAAAAAGATCATACGAAGTGTTCACGCACTTATCCTCGCCATAGGGTTGGCTAGAGGCTCATCAATTTGGCCACAGGGTTGGCTTGGAGGTCTAGCTAACTCGAATATGCCACAGGGATGGCTCGAAGTTCAAGAGACTTCCACGATATCACATAAAAACAACACGGTAGGTTTCAGGTTCAATAAGGTTTAAGATACGGGTAAGATGTTCTCAATGAAAGTAGTTTATGTTTTAGTGTCATGAATCAAATGAATCAAAGACTTGGTTTTGACATAGTCGTTAACACCACTTCTTTATTTTCATACATAATCAAGAACTTTTGGATTAATGATGATATGTCGTGAGTATTGACCCTTGATGGTCTTTGATGAATGATGAATAACACACGACTAAACTGAGATCCCCTTAAAAACCTTTTCATTATCAATTTCATTTAATTTGTGATTCGGATCTATGAAGTAATTATTCTCATGTAAAGAGACCTTAGAGTCTTAATGTTTCCTTTATGAGAACCATGAACGATAAACTGAGATCCATTTGTTTACTTTTTCTTTTTGAGTCTTGATTCTTGATTGAAGATAGTTGGGATTGTGATGGATATTGTGATGAAAAATAAACTGATGATGTTAAGCACAGAGGTCAAGGGATGTTGGTGTTTGGTTTTCATAGTCTATTTCTGTTTTAATTGAGGTCATATTAGTATTGGTGTTTTGATTGTGGTCGTGGTCTATTCTTCTTCTTCCTTTCTGTCTAAGTCGCTAACTTTAAGAGTCAAGTCGCTAGGTCATGTTTAGCATAAAGTCGCTACTCGCTATTACCTTTAAAAACCAAGTCGCTAAGACTTTTATTTTTTTGTGTTACAAGTCACTAAGACTTTTATTTGACTCAATAGTCAAATAACCCAACTCGCTATTACCTTTAAAAACCAAGTCGCTAACCATATGTCAAGTCGCTAGCATAACCTTTTCAGTCACAAGTCACCAAGTCGCTACCACTTGTAAATACAAGTCGCTAAGCATTTTTGATACTCAACTCGCTAGGCATTTTTGACAAGTTGCTACATATATTCCGTAACTTGCTAAAACCAGATACAAAGAATCTGGACGACTTGTTAAGACAAGTCGCCACGAAGAAACAACCAACTCGCTACGACAAATCACCAAGAAAATAAAACTCATAAACTGCTTCTGAAATGACCCATTTTAATCATAAAACCAGCATACCACAAGATGTGACCCGTTTAGACCATGTATTGACCTTGTAAAAATAAGCAGATATGAAAACTTTGATACAAACAAGGTTACAAAAGTACTGACTTGGACTGAGAAAAAGACAGATTATGAAAAACTTAGATGGACCATGAGATTCAAAAAGATGCATAAAATTGTAAGAAACTGTTGTGCCACACAGTATCATAAAAAATAAATATCCGACCAAAATAAATTCAAAAACAGTTATAACAAAGTACAAAAGATCCACCATAAATCGACACAACACAAAAACCTGGGCTCTGGTACCAATTGTAGGATCGATAATATTATTGTGTTGATGATTCGGGTGGTCTTGGATGATCAAAATACATGGTAGCCATTAGAGAGAGAAAGTAAAGAGAGAGGGAGTTTCTTGGTAGAGACTTGCTTCACTAAAATGTAAGGTTAGATTGAAAAGCTCCACCCCTTCCATGGATGGAAGGGGTATTTATAGTTACAGAATACACGACCTCCTATCGGCCTGTGGATCAGGCATACAGTGGGTAAAGACCCGTCCTTCCTCCACGGTATTACTCTAAACTATTCTACGCTATTGACTAACTAATTAACTATTAAATAACGTAAACAACGACAAATCTACGAGCTAACATATGCTAGACCATTATTGGGGTGACCGACACTTTAACATGGAATTTCCAATTCCTAACAGTATCTTTGTGCAGGGATAATAGTGATGATACCATTTTTCTAAAATATTTAATAATATTGTTTTGAAAATGGAAAAATATTGTTTTGAAAATAAATCAGATTCAAAGTTTTGAAATCAACCGGACTTTATTTTGTCAAATCTTAAGTGATTTGAAATTAAATATTTTCAAACGATATTTCATCAAAAAGTCCGGTTTGTACAAAATAAGTGGTGATATAAAAGATTTAATGTTATGTCATGGCATGATTTTTTTTTAGAATCAAGATCTTACAAAATGAAATTTTTTCTGTTCGTTTTTTATTGTGAAATTGTTTTATTTTTCTTAAATTGGTCCTTATATGTCATTTTTCAAAATTAAATCTTGCCACGTCTTTCCCCAAAATCTTTTAAATGATTTAAATCAATTGGGATCACAAATCTCAAAAGGCTTGAAATTTTTGATCGGGGGAGAGATCGTGATTTAAGTCTCAAATCTGTTTTAATGGAATCGTTTTTAGTCCTTTATAGGCACTCCTGCCTCCATGTGCCAAACGACTTCAAATACACAATGCACATGTTGAGGAAGAGGATTTATCCAAAAACAAGATGAGTATTTAAACCTGGCCACATATTCTCCCATGTTTACTAAACCTTATTAAATCACTTGGGATCCAAAATCTCAAAGGGTTTGATATTTTTGATCGGGGGAGAATTTGTGATTTAATAATGAAGCTTGATTAAAGATGATCATTTTGATTCAGATGTGCATGGTGCTCTCCCATATGTGCTAAACACTTTCGAATCTCGAAGCATATATTGAGGGGGAGCATTTCAAAAAGAAAATAAACTTTCAAGGTACAATGATTTCTATGTTTCAACATAAAGTACCTTGATTGATCTTCTAATGGTTTCTTAATGGCTTTTGTGATCGTGGTTGTGCTTTAAAAGAACTCTTTCCTCTATGTGATAAAAATGATTTCAAAAATCCTATGCACATATTGAGAGGGAGAATTTACCAAAAGAAAATCAAATGGCTTTTTCTATGAAAATTGTGATCAAAGAAAATATTTCAAAGAACTCTTGCCTACATGTGCTAAACAATTTCAAAATCATATGCACATTTTGAGGGAGAGCATTTCTAAATGATCAAAACTATTAAGGTACAAAATGCTTTGATCTCGTATCACATGTACCTTGATTGGATTTTCCAAATGATTTTTCAATTGGTTTTTTAGAAGGAATGAACTGTACCAAAAGACCGACCATTTTACTTTATGTATGGAGTTATAAGGATGGTTAGGTTAGGTATTCGTTCCCACGATCCAGCCAGAACCGGAGGGATCTACCCAGGGATAATCCACTAGATAGTGTAGAGTCCTTAGGTATGATGAAAAAAGGAGAAAATTGAGAATATGGGAAGATTGCGGATTGAGATAGAACTAGAATGGAATAAACCCAACAAGGTTCTAGTAATGAAGTCTCGGTAAGCACTGAAGGGGTTGAAGATTGAAAAAGAAATGAATGTGAAAAGGGTGAAAAGAAATAGCCCTCCAATAATTCAACCTTAGGGCAGAAACCGGGTTCAATTCATATGCTACTGGTGGTTACCAAGGTAACATCGGTATTGAAGACAAGACGTCATGGACCCAGTGAAGTACTGCACCTAACTTCCCAAATAACTCAAGTTCCTCTTAAAAGGGCTTGTTTCATTCTCACGGGGAACCGACACAATCTATCGACTTTCTCTTAGAGATTGTTGATATTGAAGAAGGACACCCTCTCCCTAGTATCCGGCATAGGAAACCAAAAGTGCACTAATTGAGTCTAGAGCCAAGAGATCATCCACAATATCTCATTAGGACACAAAATTAATGAAGAATTGATGTTTCACATAATGTGGAAAGTAAGAATATATTAAGAGTCCTACGCATTATCCTTGTGGTATTACCAGAACATCCGAGTGATATGTAAAAGTATTCACGATGAAGATGGAAATCCTTTTAGAGCCAACATCAAACAAGCTCTTGGTGGGTGACATGTGAGATCTTTTCTAAAGATCAAACTTGTGACAACTGGATAGAAACAATGGGGCGATTAACTCGTGAATCAACCTTGGCCCAGGAAATGAATTGACGAATACTTTTGGAAAAACCGTTCGATGTGCAAATCTTCTTTTCTCAAGCACATCGAATGTGTATTCATATTTCAAATTCAAAAAGTATCTCTGATTGAAAAAATACTTTTGGAAAAACCGTTCGTTGTGCAAATTTATTCTTTTCTCTAGCACATCGAATGTGTACTCTGTTCAAATACAAAAGGTATTTTGATTGAAAATTGATCTTTCTCATAAAACCTTCGTCGTATTGCAAAAACTCTTTCTTCTAAGCAATACGCGATTGTTTTTCAAATCAATTTTTCATCAATCAGTGAATCTTAATTCGCTGGTTCACTCACTCCGTGTTGTCTTCTTTGAGACCTTCTGGTTTGAGAACAACTAGAACAGCTGCGAAACCCTGTCAAGGAGATTCTTCGGAATTATACCTGATCACAGGCAGTACTTGTACTGATCAAAGGGGAACCGTGGGCCGTGTACCTCAATTCAACGAAAGTGATCAAAGAAACTTTCATGTATTTTATTGCTAACTGTTGTTTGCAGGTACATTTGGACGGTTGCAGCTGATCAGAATTGAGGAGTCAATCCAAAGCCGCATGCTCACAGCATCCACACTTAATTGAAGAAATCATGACTGGTGCATATCTACATAACCTGGTTCTGATATTTTTATACTATGATTCTGCTATGCTGCTGCAAATATCATGAACCAGTAAAGCTTCCGCTACTCTGATGGAAAGATGTTGTGGAAAACTAGAAGGGGGGGGGGGGGTTGAATAGTTTTGCCGATTTTAAGTTAGTTTAAAAAACTTTTAGATTCGTTAATATGTGAGATCTTATGGATGTAGAGAAAGTATAGATCTAGTGATAAAGCAAGTAAATAAAGTAAAGCGAAGGGAAAGAAAAGACACAACCGATGTATAGTGGTTCGGCTACAAGGACACCTTCCTTGCCCTACTCCACTCCCCGAGTCACCTACTCAAGAGTTCAAGCACTATGTCAACAAACTCCTTCACTTGGCGGAGAAGCCTTCACAACGTTGCTTACACTTTTTCCGGTACAAAGCTAGATACCGAGTCCGTAACACGGTGGACCAAACCAACACGACTATTACACAACAAATATGTGAAATATCAAATACAAGATCTTCGCTACAGAAATCTTGCGGAGTGACAAATCAATCAAGGACCCCTTGCTTGGATGACTTGTAGAATGCTCGTGATCTCGCCTTAGAGAATGACCTATATGATGATCACAATAGAAAGAAAGAAGAACAACTCTCTAGATCAAGTGATCTATATGTTATAAGAGAATGAGAGTGTTTGAGAGATTTAGTAAGAAGAGGGGTGAGTTAGAATGAAGAAATGGCTCTCTATTTATATGCAAAATTCTTCACTGTTCCCCGGATCCCACGGATCCCTTCCACTTTGGACCCGTCTACTGTAAACATAGGGATCCGTGGAACGCTCCTCTTTGCCCATGGGTTTTTTGGTTATGGGTCATGGGTTGGTCCATGGGTTTTCTTTAGATTCAATGTATCTAAGTATACATTGCATCTAGTCTACTTGGGTATGGGTTAAGATCCATGGGTTATGGTTCATGGGTTATGGTTTTTACCCATCTTAATAAACTATTACAACAAATGCTTAATTACTACATTTTTGTATTTAAATGGCTATGTGTAAATGCTTTACAAAAATATCACGTATCCTTATAATTATACTTAAGACAACATTATATTTGTTATCAACAAAACACAAAAAGATCGCAAAATATTAATTAACGTTTTTACGGTTTATTTGTATTAACAATCTCCCCCTTTTTGTTGATGACAAAACATAATGTTAAGATGAGTAAAACTTAAGAATAGATGTAAGTTTTGAAAGCCCCTAAGTTTTACTTCTTCTCCCCCTTTTTGTCGAAACAAAAAGTTAACCCTTGGAAGAAATAAACATAAAAGTGTGGAAAAAAAAAATAGTCCACGAATCGCTAACTCCCTCTTGACGGTAGCTCCCCCTTGTTTGGGGCGTCAAGTGAAGAAAAATAAAGATCCTACAGAAAGAAAGGTTAGTAACATGCTTATATAATCTTGTGATTGACGAGAATCAAGATTGGGAGCCAAGGTATGTAAACAAGGCCTTGTAATAAAACAACAAATTGTAGTGGTATTTATGCCACTTACAAGCATGTAAATATAAGAACAAGACTTGTTCTTGAAAATGACAAAACAAAAATAATGCTAAAAGGAGAAAATAGTAGTAGTGATTCCTTCCATGCTTTCATAAGGTTATGGATGGAGGTTTTGATGAGTGATGGTATTGATGCGATCAAGGATGAGGTTGAGTATGAAACGCATTTCTTCCCTAACTTCTATTGCGATTTCCCTAGTGGATTGGCAATGTTCACAATGTAAATGATGTGGGTAATGAGTGCGGAAGTTTTCTGGGTTGTTTTGATTTGAGTTATGCGGAAGTTGTGGTGGAAAAATAGGAAAAGATGGATCAATATCCGGAATGTTTGTAAATGGTGGTGAAAAAGAACCTAGATGTTCTTGTAATATGATGGGAGCTAATGGTGGTGATGTTTCAAGATCTTGAAATATAGTATTTGGAGATGTGGGGGTGTTGAAAAGACTAATTCTTTTTCTTTAGGTTGGTTAGATCTTGTTGGAGTCTTAAGGAGTTCCAAAAGAGTTATTTTAGGTGGTGATGAAGTTGGTGTACTTGTTGGTGATGAGGGGGGGGGGTGCTATAATGGAAGCATCTTGTGGTGAGTTATTTGTTAAGGATGAACCATTTAAGGTTGGTTTTGGTAAACAACAAGATCGTATGCTAATCCGTGCGGATATCCTAGAGTTTGATTGTGGTATTTTGGATGGTGGTAGTACAAAGGTTTGGGTATCATGAGAATGATTGTTTGTACTAGGTGATTCATCTAATGGGTTTTTAGATGACATGGTGTGTTGTGTATGTGAGGATGAGATGGATTATGCAAGCATTTTGGGAGTTCTATATATAGAAAAACAAAGCATTGTAATGAATGCTTGACTCAAAATGTGGATTAAAATCTAATGATTAGATATGAATTTAAGGCATGTGATCATGAGAACACAAGCATTAAAGAACATACTCCAAAAAATAAAACAAATGTGAATTTTTCATCCAAAGTGAGAAAAATAGAAGGTAAAAACAAATTCTGTCTCACGGATCCCACGGATCCTTCCCTTGAAGGATCCGTCCAGCATGAAGGCTGGGATCCGTGGGTCTGGTGATTCAGGCAGAACAAAATTTTCTTTTTGGAAACATTTTTGCCTATTGTGTGCCTATATGCAAACTATTTGGAGTTGCGGTTATCTCAACCTCTAAAAGGAAAAAAAATAAACTAGAAGTAGAAAAAGCATCCTATTGAGATAACCCGAAAACACATATTTAGTACACAAGTACATAATTGAGTGTTATCAATGCTCCTAATTCATTGTTGCTTGAATGAATGTACCCGAAAACACATATTAGTTATGTGTCCTCTTTAGCATTCGAAAGACATGAGATGCAATGAAAACGAGTTTTTACTTTGTATTAATAATAAAAAAGCGATTTGTCCTAGACGTGAGAAATTGCTTTTGTGAAATTGATACGGGAAGGTATCATTCTTTTAGAAACCATTTTGAAAAGAGTTTTTCTTTGAAAATGTGTATGTGTTTGAGAATTAAAATTAAGAAAGCTATAAGTTGAAAACTTATCTTGGGTTTTGAAAATTCCCGTATTGTTTGTGAGTTGTGCGTGAAATAGAGATCCTAGACTCAGAAAGAAGAAGGCTAGTGTTTACATACCTTGTAGAGTCAAATAATTTACGATGTTTGTTCCATTAGACCAAGACCAAGACGAAGTAGGTTGAATTGTTCCCGCTTCAACGGTTTGGTGAGGACGTCGGCTATGTTGTCTTCGGATGCTACCTTCACAATAGAAATGTTCCCCTTTTGAACATTGTCTCTTAAGAAGTGATGTCGAATCTCTATATTCTTTGTGCGAGAATGCAATACCGGATTCTTGCTTAAGTCGATGGCACCTTTGTTGTCACATAGAATGGCTATGTCGCTTAAATGAATGTCGTAGTCGACTAACGCTTGTTTCATCCATAGTGCTTGTTGGCATGCTATGCCGGCGGAGACGTACTCGGCTTCGGTTGTTGATATTGCTAGTGCCGTTTGTTTCTTAGAAAACCAAGATGTTAAGCAACATCCCTTGAAAGTACATACCCCACTTGTACTTTTTGTATCAACGTAATCACCTGCATGGTCAGAATCTGCATATACAATTGTTTCTACTCCCGTGACCTTAGGATACCATAATCCTAATTGTGTTGTACCCTTAATATATCTAAATATCCTTTTTACGGCTTCTAGGTGTGATGTTTTAGGGTCTTCTTGAAACCTAGCACATAAGCAAACACTAAACATGATATCCGGCCTACTTGCCGTGAGGTAGAGAAGACTACCTATCATGCCACGATATTTAGTATTATCTACGGATTCGCCGTCTTCATCTTTTGTGAGTTTGGTGTCGGATGACATTGGAGTCCTAATTGGTTTCGACTCTTCTAGACCGAATTTCATTAACATCTCCTTGATGTATTTAGATTGATTGAAAAAGATACCGTCTTCTACTTGTTTTATTTGTAGACCAAGAAAGAAACTAAGTGTTAGGAATTAGAAATTCCAGGTATTAAAGAGTCGGCCACCTCAAGTATATGTAATCGTTAGAAAGCTCGTAGTCGTAGTTCTTTTATGTTAAGTAGTATTTAGTTTAGTAACACCGTGGAGGACGGACGGGTCTTTACCCACTGTATGCCTGATCGACAGCCCGTTGTGTGGCTTTTTATTGTAAGACTATAAATACTCTCTACCTTCCAAGGTAGAGAGTTGGAGCTCATAATAATATCTTTCACTTTCTCTCACTAAGTTCCCTAAACCTCTAACTTTCTCTCTCTAAAACACTCTTGTACGCCTACTTGTGTTAATGGTTTGATGTGTGTTGGAATCACTCCTAAACAGTATTTCAAATATTTATATTTCATATGTAATAGGTAGCTTTATTATGGCCTTTATGTTTGTTTAAGGTCAAACTTATGAAGAAGGCCCATAAGCTTAGGCCCAAGCCCAATAAGGAATAGGGAAGGAGAGGGAGTGTTGCCCTAGCTCCTTGCCTATATAAACAATGTAATAACCCTCACTTGAGGGTTGGTTGTTCAAGTTATTCTCTTTCACATTCACCTACGCATAACCGCCTCTTATTATTGTTTGTGTGTGTGTTAGATCTTGTTCAATCGCCTTATCTCTTTCTATATAACTTGTGTTTGTAAAACTAGTGACCTAACAGTGGTATCAATCGCCTAATAGTTGGGTGAATCGTTATTGCTTTTGAAGTGGGTTTTGGTCCTACGCGTAAGGCTAACGAGTGATACTTTGGTTCGCTTAAAAACTTGTTTTTTACACTTTTTAATCCAAGATTCTTGTACTTTCAATGTTTTGAGGTGTTAAAATACTTGTTTTTGGCAAAAAGTTTCAAACTTTATGCGTGGATCTACGTTTTTAAGCTTGTTTTTGTACGAGGGTTTCATCCTACGCGTAACTGTTTTAAGAGCTTTGGATCATCAAGTTTCACACTTTTGTGTCTTTTGGTGTTATTGAAGCTATTTCATCACACAAAAACTGGTTTAGAAACATCTTTGGGCAAAATCAAATTTACGAGCAATCCTACGCGTATCAAAACCCTAAAATTACGCGTAAGATTTTCCTTGGTTTGATCTTCATTTTCCTGGTTTATTCCGTGTTTTCTTACTTGGATAAGTCTGAAAATACGTCGACTTTGGATATCTTTTGCACTGTGATAGTGTAAAAGATCATTTGGGCAAAAACCCTAAACTTACGCTTAAGCATAAGCTTACGCGTAGAAATCCTACGCATAAGATTCACTTTACGCGTAAACTTAGGTCTACGCATAAGGTAATCCTACGCCTAACTTTCTACGCCTAACTTTTCTCTACGCATAACTTTAGTGTTTTTCCTACTTACGCGTAAGCTAAAACCTACGCGTAACTCCTCATTGTTACGCGTAACTTTTGGTGTTTTTACGCATAAGTGCTACTTGGTTCTTGTCTTTTCTACGCCTAAGGACACTTCATCAACAAAGGTTCATTCGACTACAAAGATCCATTTTTACTACACAAGTTTATCATCATGTCTCAACCACCATACTCTAATTATTTACCTTACACTTATAATCATCAACAACAACAACAATTAACTCCACAACATCAACAATGGAATCAACAACAAGCTATTTATCAACAACAATTTAATCAGCAACATACTCCACAAATTGGTGCAATTCCACAACCACAAATGGTTCAACCACCACCAAGCCTTCAAGTTCAACCCTACACAAATGATTTCAATCAACATCCATCAAGGAATACTATGAAGGAACCCACTTGGTTTGCAAAGATGTGTGAAGCTTTAAGCAGCCAACAATCAATTCATGAAGCTGGATCACTTGATAGACCTCCAATGCTCACTCCAGGAAACTACGATCAATGGGTGATAAGGTTCTTTAGATTTTGTGATCTGAAGAAGCCACATGGAAAGTTCTTAAAGAAGGTTATCTTGGAAGGTCCATTTGAGATGCCTACTGTCATTGTACCCGGAGATCCAACTGCTGTTCCACCAAGAGATGAACAAACCAACATTGCTACTGTTGCAGATTTAAATCCTACAGAACTTCTACACTATGAAGCTGATGAACTTGCAATGGAATACATCCTCTTAGGATTACCAAACCCAATTCTTCGTAGTGTTGATGCTCAAAAGACTGCACAAAAGATGTGGGATCATATTCGTCTTCTTATGGAAGGATCTGTACTCAATCAGGAGGATTTGGAATCCAAAATTTACTTGGCTTACGAACACTTCATGATTGAACCTGGAGAGACACTAGAGTCCTATCATCATCGATTTTCAGACATCATCAATGATTTGGATAAACACAACATCATCATGCCAAGAATTGCAGTGAATACTAAGTTCCTGAGTAGTCTTGGTCCTGAATGGGAGAAGTATGTCATCTTTCTCCGTCAAGCGAAGAATATGCATCATTCTACTTATGGATTGTTGTACGATTACTTGAAGCCTCATGAAAAGGAAGTTGATCGGGAAAGGATTCTCCGTGCTCAACTTGCTAAACAGTCACAACCGGATAATCAACAACTTGCCTTGTATGCTCAACAGAATTATCCCTCTCAACCAGCAACTCAAACAACTGCTTCAAACACACCTTCACAGCAACAACCTCAACAAAATCAATTGGTTCCATACAGCAACAATGCTCAAGCATATGTCAGTGAAGCGACTGAGGAAATCGATCCATTCGAAGCATTGCAACAAGGATTTGTGATGATTGCTAATGCTTTTGGCCGTTACACCAACAAATCCAACAATCGTATTCGTTCCTCATCTAACACACGGACTCAAGCTGTTGTGAACAATGGACGTGTTGAAGTTCAGAATCGTGATTATGGTCGTCAGATGGGCGGTGGTCAAGGGTTTAATGCTGTGGGTAGGAATAACAACAGAGCTCAAGTGGTGGAACAGGGAAATGCTCAGAATCGGTTAAATGGTCTTAGATGCTACAACTGCCATGAGAAGGGACACCTGGCTAATGCATGCCCAAAGCCAAGGACTAGGGGCAGTGCTTATTTCAAAGAGGCTTTACTTTTGGATCTTAAGGATGAAGCTGGTGGATCTCTCACAGACAAAGAACAGAGCTTTATGGCAGATGCAGACTCGGATGATGATATGGAGGACTTGCAGGCCAATGCAGCTGTTATGTTGATGGCTAATATGCAAGAGTTACACATGAGTGAAACAGGTCCAGTGTATGACACTGATGGCTTGTCTCAGGTACCCGAACAAACCATCATCATATCTGAACTAATATCTCCATCAATATCTGAATCCGGCACGGCTCAGAATGTTCAAAATGAGTCATCTACATCTCATTCTGACGATTTTCAAATAAACCCCGTAGTTACATTTGACAATCCAGATGAGCTTATGGTTTCCCTTGATAATCAAATTGACTCCGTGGTTATACTTGAGGATCTAAATAATGATCATGTTGTGACTCACGATGAACACGATGAACCTTTGCCTCATCCAGATCTTGTTCTGTTACTTAAAGACCAACAATCCCAGATTGCTGAATGTGTTGCATTAAATCAGTCCTTAAAAAGTAAAAATGCACTATTAACCAA
This sequence comes from Chrysanthemum seticuspe, assembly GCA_019973895.1. Taxonomy (NCBI): domain Eukaryota; kingdom Viridiplantae; phylum Streptophyta; class Magnoliopsida; order Asterales; family Asteraceae; genus Chrysanthemum; species Chrysanthemum seticuspe. The sequence continues at coordinate 204,825,616 of BPTQ01000001.1, forward strand.
GGATTTTGAATGCTTACAAATGCAACTCAACTTTTTCAAAACTCAAGAAAACCGTGAAAAAGGTTTTGAAGCCGCTTTTGCAAAATCTCATCAAAACGAAAAATATTTAGAGAGACAGATGCGTGATCTAGCCGCCTCGAAGAATGCTTTGTTGTCTGAATTAGAACAACTGAAACACGAACATAAAAAGCAAATTAACGCTCTCACCTTGGAAAATCAAAAAACTAAGGCTGAGTTGTTAAATTGTCAAAAACAGTTCTCCGCATACAAAAAGCATTCAACGAATCGGGTAGATGACCTTCTTGAAGAAATTCTCGGCTTGCAAAACAAACTTAAAGAGTTTAAAACTGTTGTTTACAAACATGGTGAATCAGTAACAGCTATTGAAAAGTTTACCTTAAAACCCAATCCAAAAGGATATGGAAAAAATATAGCTGATTACAAACCAAAGCTTTCACTAAAAACATTCAAACCAACTCCTGAAGTTTCCAGTGCAGAATACAAAATTGATAATACTGTCATGAGTGTTGTTGAATATCATCGTCAAGAGGAATTAGATGCAGAAGACGAGAGTCGATCAAAATTAAAAAACGTTGTTTACAACAAACCTTTTAATTATAAAAAAGCGGTCACTTTCGTCACACCAACGGATTCTTCTAACACACCAAGGGTTATCATCAAAACACCTGAGTCTTCTAATGTTAATCCCAAAACAGAATTTGCACAAACTTATGGTCCTTTACCTTCCATTAGTGAAGTAAACTCAAAACCTGAAAATCGAAAAATTCTTTGATATTTTGACATTTTCATGGCTGACCTCAAAATTTTACAACATGAGATAGAATATCGCTCTGAAATCAAAGTTGAACATTTTCAATCGCCTCTGGCGCGAGAACAAAGAGACATTTTTCAGATAAATCTTTTACCTAATGTTAAAAACTTGAAAAGTTGTGCAATTGCCTGGGAAAAAGATTTTCATAAGGAACTTGGGGTAATGAAAAACGTTTTCGAGAAAACAGAAACATCTATTTCTAACACTAAACGCAAAAAGAAACTGTTGAGAAAAGATGTTGATCGACTCTTGGAAGATGTTATCTGTGCTGATATCCATAATGTTGTGTTACTTCATGCTTTGCCATTTGCATCTGATTACATCTCTGCTGATATTGTTGAAACTGTTGTAACTGTTGAGAACACCGATAATGTGCTTCAGATCGAGTCTTTAAAAGCTGAAAATAAACGATTACTCAATGAAATTTACAATGCAAAACGTCATCTTCATTGGTGTGAAAAAGATATTCACAATCATCAACTTAGTTTTCAAAAGAAAATCGCTCAGTTGAGTGCAAAATCTTCTGATCCTAAAATTGAGCAACTGGATGATCAAAACGTGTCTTTGAAAAGTCAAATCTCAAAATATGAACAAGAACTTTCAAAAGTTAAACAGGAATATGGTGTCATATTTGATTTGCTCAATAAGACTCGTCATGAAGCATCTAACGAACTTGATCACTATCTTGCTCACACTAGAGAAGTCATGAGTTTTGCTGGTAATATTCGTTCTGAAAATCAAGATTTGATTCACACTATCTCCAAGTTACGGGAAATGTTAGGAAAGTATGAACAACTTCCGCCTACCGTGATTAAGAGATTAGCACCAGTCACACTTAGTAATCGTGAACCTAGAATCCCTACTGCCAAATCACAAGTTGCTAATGTGTTTCCCTCTACTGAAACAGGAATAGTTGCGTCTTTTCCAAACGTCCGCACTTCACAGCCTAGGAGCACTCAATCGAAGAATAGGAAGTTGCGACCTAATAAAAGATCAATAAGGAATGCTAAAGTAGAAGAACACCCTAGGACTCTAAATAAAACTCATGTTGCTTCCACTATAGATGTTACGTCTGGAAAATGTAATAGAAATAGTGATGTAACGAATGCTAAACCGTTAAGTACTTTTGATATTCAGTCTGATGCACCTTGTGTTACTTGTCGAAAGAGTATGAATTCTGATTGTCATGACAAATGTGTTGCTAAAGCTATAATCTCTCGATTACGAAATCCTAAGAATCGGAATACCTCTAGGCCCACTAATCATTCTAAGTCTGTGCTTGGTAAAACACCTTCTTTAGATTCTAAGGCAACTATTGCTATCACAGTAGCTCCCACTTCACCTCCTAAGAATGTAGTACCACCTAGTGCATTCACTAAGACTAAAGCAAAGAGTAGTTATAGATGGCAGAAATGGATATATAACACACTAGGCTTTAAATGGATGCCTAAACTTATTAATGTGTGTATATCTAAAATACCTGCTTCGGAACCCTCTAACATTTCGGGTTCCACATCTACTTCTATTCCATCTGTGTCGTCTGTGTGTAATGCAGGTGATACAGATCATTCTCTGGATTGTTGATAGCGGATGTTCCCGACATATGACAGGCAATCTTAAACTGTTATCAAACTTTATTGCAAAGTTCATTGGCACTGTCAGGTTCGGGAAGGATCACTTCGCAGCTATCATGGGCTACGGAGATTATGTCAATGGGAACATCGAAATCAGCAGGGTTTACTATGTGGAAGGCCTCGGTCACAATCTGTTTTCAGTAGGTCAATTTTGTGATGGAGATTTGGAGGTTGCTTTCAGGGAGAAAACTTGTTTCATTCGTGATCTACAAGGAAATGACCTTATGTATGGCTCGCGTAATTCTAGTCTCTACACCATCTCTATGCAAGACATGGTTGCTTCCTCTCCCATTTGCTTACTTTCAAAGGCAACATCTACAAAATCCTGGCTATGGCACCGTCGTCTCTCACATCTAAACTTTCAAACCATCACCAACCTTGCTAGACACAAACTAGTTGAAGGACTCCCATGATTCCGGTATTCAAAAGATCACCTTTGCTCAGCCTGTGAACAAGGGAAAAGCCGTCGTGCTCATTTTCCTTCAAAGGTGGAACACAGCTCTCAGCATGTGCTTCATCTTCTTCACATGGATTTGTGTGGCCCGATGCGCGTGCAAACGATCAATGGCAAACGCTACATCTTAGTAATTGTTGATGACTACTCACGATGGACTTGGGTCTACTTTCTTCGAAGCAAAGACCAAGCTCCACAAATGATCATCACCTTTCTCACAAAAATACAGGTTCAGCTCCGCAACACCGTCAGGATAATCAGAACAGACAAAGGAACTGAATTTGTTAACAAAACCCTTCGTGAATTCTATGAGAAAGTGGGAATTCAGCATCAAACATCTATTGCACGTACACCTGAACAAAACGGAGTTGTTGAAAGACGAAACCCAACGTTAGTGGAAGCTGCAAGAACAATGTTAATCAATGCTAAACTTCCAGATTACTTATGGGCAGAAGCTGTATCTACTGCATGTTATACTCAAAACTGTTCTATGATCACAAAACGCCACAACAAAACACCTTTCGAGCTTGTCCACACCTACAAACCAAACCTCAAACACTTTCATCTATTTGGATCCCTTTGCTATCCAAATAATGATCGTGATGATTTTGGAAAGCTCAAAGCCAAAGCTGATATTGGAGTCTTTATTGGATACTGTGACAATTCTAAAGGCTTCCGAATCTGGAATCGTCGAACTAAGGAGGTAATGGAAACGATTCATGCTCATTTTGATGAACTCACGGAAATGGCTTCTGAGTATAACAGCTTAGAACCCGGTCACAACCGTTTAAACTTCCCTCAACCCCCATCATCAGCTGAACAAAGCCCCCAGCTCACTCGTCAACAAATGGAAAGGTTATTTGCTCCTCTGTTCTGTGACGACATTGATGAATGTGCTCCAGGTGTATCCGCTGTTTCCGCTGCACAACCTGATAATATTCCTATACCTGATACACCTGCTACAACAACTACTGTTGAAGATGCACCTACACCAGTTGACTCCAACACAACAGTTGAACACACCGCTTCCAACAATGATGAACCAGCTGATGATATTCTGAATGAAGTACCCCCACCTGCAGATTTTGATCCAAATGCGTTCTTCAACCTGTTTGCTAATGAGACTGCTGCACCAGATGTTGCGGAATCTTCAACAAACCATTTGAATCCTCAGAATCTGCACAATGTATACCAACATCAACCCTCTACACATAGATGGACAAAAGACCATCCTCTGGCTAACATTATTGGCAACCCGAATCAACCAGTCGTTACGAGATTGAATCCACTAAAAACATTAAAGATGCAATGACAAAAGACAACTAGATTGAATCCATGCAGGAAGAACTCAACCAATTCAAACGTCTTGAAGTATGGGAACTGGTTGAAAGACCAACAGGGGTCTACGTCATTGGTCTAAAATGGATTTGGAAAAACAAATTGGATGCTGAAGGGAACGTCATCCGAAACAAGTCACGTCTAGTTGCTAAGGGTTATCATCAGGAAGAGGGAATAGACTTTGAAGAATCTTTTGCTCCGGTTGCTCGTCTTGAGGCTGTTCGGATATTTCTCGCGTTCGCAGCTCATATGAATATGACGGTCTATCAGATGGATGTCAAAACGGCGTTTCTCAATGGACAACTTAAAGAAACGGTCTATGTCAGCCAACCAGATGGATTCGTTGATCCTGAGTTCCCGAACCATGTCTACAAACTGAACAAAGCTCTTTATGGTCTCAAACAAGCCCCTCGGGCATGGTACGATAAGCTATCATCTTTCCTCATTGCCAATAATTTCACCAAAGGCTCGGTTGACCCAACTCTTTTTATACAATATCACGGGGCACATATCTTAATTGTTCAAATTTACGTGGATGACATTATTTTTGGGTCTACACATAAAAAGTTTTCAACCGTTTTTGCAAAACTAATGAAGAAAATTTTTGAAATGTCCATGATGGGTGAACTCACGTTCTTTCTAGGACTGCAAGTTCATCAATCACCCCGTGGTATTTTCTTGAGTCAGTCCAAATATGCCCTTGAACTGTTAAACAAATTTGGAATGACAACCTGTGACACTTATGCCACACCAATGGCTCATACCAAGAAGTTAGATGCTGATTTACATGGGAAATTAGTTGACCCTACCAAATACCGAAGTATTATTGGGTCTCTCATGTATCTAACAGCTAGCAGACCTGATATTGTCTTTGCCGTTTATCTATGCTCCCGTTATCAGTCGCGACCAACTGAAACCCACCTCTCTGAGGCTAAAAGAATCCTCCGATACATCAAGGGAACCATTAACTTGGGGATCTGGTATCCGAAGGATTCTGGTTTTGAACTAATCGCTTTTTCAGACGCTGATCACGCAGGATGCTTAGACTCAAGGAAAAGTACTTCAGGAGCACTACAATTTATCGGTGATAAACAGTTGTCTTGGCAATCAAAGAAGCAGGATTGTACATCGCTGTCATCAACCGAAGCAGAATATGTAGTCATGTCCGCATGTTGTGCTCAAGTCATCTGGATGCGAACACAACTCAAAGACTATGGTTACGTATTTGACAGAATCCCGATGTACTGCGACAATCGGAGTGCCATTGCGATCTCGTGCAACTCAGTTCAGCACTCGAAATCAAAGCACATCGATCTACGCTATCATTTCATCAAGGACCACGTGGAACAGGGTACCGTTGAATTAAACTTTGTGGGTACTGAATACCAATTGGCAGATCTGCTCACCAAAGCCTTGCCTCCCGCTAGGTTTAATGAGTTGGTCCACCGAATTGGTTTGAGGTGTTTGACTCAAGAGGAATTGGATGACCTCTTAAAACAGTCTTAAAAACCTGTCAAACACCAAAACATCTTTTGTAAATAAATTTTTCAAAAACAAAATACAAAAATACAAAATCTCATAAAACAACAAAAATGTTCTTCTTATCTATAATCTTTCAACATGGCAAGTACATGTCTTCCTTCAACACTATAATCTTTCAAAATTAAGTATTTTTACGATCCAGTGTTGAGGGGGAGAAAATTCTCACTTAACTGTTTCAAAACATCAGTGTACTTGCATGTTTTCATATCTCAGTTGTTTCATTTTACAATGGTGGTGAATATTCTGGTTTAATGACACTCCTCGGACTAAAATTATAACCTTTCATTATTTCTTAAGTCGAGGGGGAGTGTCGTCATGTTTCTTTCCTAAAATCTTCGTTTGGTAACCAACATGGAAGTTAAATGGCTTTGTATGGAAATGAAATAGGTGGAGAGACTATAACTGTCAAAACCTGAAAGTATTTTCAATAAAATACCTCACCTAACATTATCACTTCACATTTATTACTAAAGCCTAACCAATCTACACCTAAGAATCAACCAAGAAATCCGTTCTTTTGATCATCTCTTTGTAAGTTGTTTCGTGATTAAAACATGTTTTTAAGCTAAGGTTTCAAATCTCATGCAAATCCAACGGCTAGAAATTGTTTTACGCGTGATTATGTGTTCTACGCATAAGCGTATGAACACACAATCATTGTGTGTGTGTTTGTGGTTAAATGGATTATGTAAAAACGTTTCAAATACATTAATGATATCATTTTAATCATCAAAACCCACCCAGAAACACGTATTAAAGATGTTTGAAAATTAGGGTTCTTGTGTCAAATTGGGTGTTTTCGAATATGAAGTGTCATGGTCAAAGAGATTGTTGGGTTATGTTCTTATGATATTGAATTGAGGATATCCTTGCTCTATAACCACCCAGAAACTCTAAATTATCAACAATTTGGAATTAGGGTTTAAAGTTCTTGAGTTTGGGTATTTTCGATTCACCATGAATTGGATGTTAAAACTTGGTTAGTAGACTCTCACAATACCTTAGACCTACCAAAAAACGTTTGGTGCAATTTCCATGGTTAGAATTGTTACGCGTAATTCTTGAACTATTAGGGTTTTGGATTACGCGTATGTAGTTCTACGCATAACTGTGTAACAAGTGTTCTTGCCATGATTTGTTGTTAAAATGAATTTATGTGTTAATATTGATGATATGACGGTTTTATTTCAGGCTTGTTACTCGTGAAACTCAGAATCAAGGTCATTTGCAACTCTACGCATAAGGATTACCCTACGCGTAGTCATGTTACGCGTAAGAATAATCCTACGCATAACAGTTACGCGTAAGGTTCTACAATGGACTACGCGTATCCTGTGAAGGATATGCGTAAACAGTGACCTCTACGCATAAGGTCTACTCTTACGAGTAAACCTTACGCGTAAGGTATATATACGCCTACGCGTAAGCTCTAAGCATAAGGTCCCTCTTTTCCTACGCGTAACATTTCTTACGTGTAAGTTAGGATCCTACGCGTAAGCTTTCGTCTATGCATATGTCAATACTGTTTACGCTTAACTTTGCTAAAACTACGCTAACCCTGGATTGACCTTCATGATGAACTGTTACATGTACAAACCTGTAAATAAACTAATTATAACGTCACGAATCCAATAATGTCACTAATAATCTTAATCGTCTAATATGTTGTGAACAATAAGTGATAACATAAACTTTAAAACTTAAAGTTAACTAACTCACGAAACATTTCACGAAGTCATTAGACTATTGGACATACAAGTGACTTAGGACTCGTAACAATCATTGACACTGTACATTCAATAACTAGACATTAAGACCTTCTGTTGACTAACATTATGTCTTTCGATATGTTGGTTCTTTTGGCTAATGTTATTTCAGATCACGACATGGCTGAACAAATGAATGTGGATGCATCAGAAATTCTCTCCATTGCTGACATCTATCCTTATGGCTATCCAATGAAGATAGGAAAGAATAATCTCCGTGTTGACTTTGACACCCTCACTTGCTCAGAATCTTCGTGTCTAATTGCTATTGATATTCTGAGGACTCATCCGTATCAGAATATGCTCACTCACTCTGCAACTGTCCTTGAGATCTATATCCAACAGTTCTGGAACACTATGGAAAGGGTCAAAGGACGAACTGTTGTGACAGTGACTCTGAATCACAAACAAGTCACCATTACACCTGCAGACTTAAGGGCTGTTCTCCTAATTCCTGAAGTCGATCCAACCAAACTATATGCCACACCTGCTGAAGAGCTCACTCTCCAATTCTTAATCGATATCGGTTATGACGAGGCTACAGGAGTAATCACCAAGCATTCTCACGTAGAGCTTAAGAGTATTCCTCAACCATGGAGAACTCTCTACATGATCATCACCAAGTCTATTTCTGGTCGTGACAGTGGCTATGAGCATCCTAAGCTCATGGAACTGCAAATATTTTGGGCATTGGTCAACATGAAACACATCGCTATCGAAGCTCTGATTTGGGATGACATGATGTCATTTCTCAACAAGCTTGGCTCAAAGATTCCCTACATCAGATATACTAAACTGTTGATCCAGAGAGCACTTGGACTTCATCCTGATATTCCCAAGAGGCTCAATGACCCCGACAATCACGATATGTTGACAGAACCTATTCTATGTATCAGAATAAAGGAATCGTCTACAAAGAAACAAGGTGCTGTGTTGCCAGATTTCCTTCTAACTGAAGATGTCAGAAAGCTCGAAACGTACAAAAGGTATCTGGAAGCAGTTAGACAAGGCAAAGTTGGTCATCTCGACGAAAAATCTTCTAGAACACCTGTAAGAAGAACGAGAAGAGGAAGTGCAGGAAGCGCAACAAGTACTGTGAGTCAAAGGAAGGTTCCTAAAAGGAATCCTCCTTCTAAAAGGATTGTTCCCGTAAAGGAAGCCGAACCTATTCCCACACTTGAACCACAAAGAAAGCTTAGGGACGAGAGCTCTGAAGATACTGATACAGATGAAGAGTTTCATTACTCTGCAACTGCAACCGATGCACCTGCCTCAGTAGCAAAACCTCCAAGTCCTCCAGCTGTCCAAGGAAAAGGGAAGACTCCAGCAATTGTTCCCTATAATGAGAGCTCTGAAGAAGAAGAAGAGCAACTGGATAAATCATACAGGAAGAAGTTTACAATCGTCAGACACCTTCAAAAAGCTGCTGATTTTGCTAAAGATCAAATGGGTGGCCCCGGAGGATCAAGTGGTGTTGCCCACTCCTCTCCAGATCCTGATGCGGTTAATCGACCCGATAAGGGATCTGGTGCCACCACTCTTCTGCAACAACAAAAGCTTGTGGAGGATACTATCGATTATGAGTTTGAGAACCCTGAAACCGAGAAGTCTGAGAAAGATAAAGATGATGACTATGACAAGTTGCTTCTGGATAGTCCTACACGCTCACAGAAGGAAACTTCTGAACCACCAAAGGACCCGAAATCTCCTCACATCTCATCATCATCGGATTCTTCGTCTCATTCATCACAACCACCATCTAAGAAGTCAACCAGATCATCATCCAAATCCGTGAAGAAACCACCTAAATCTTGGATTTCTCAGACTCATGTAAGAATTGTGAAAGTTGTCCAACAAGTCAGAAAGAAGGACATACTTTACAGAAAACTGAATTGGTTTGCTGACCAAATACAGTACTTAAATGATGAGAAAGACAAGATGCAGAAAGAAATGGAATTTGTTCAGAAGTTCATGAAGAGTCATCGTAAAGAGGAACTGAACGAAATGATCGAAGGTTACACTAACAAGTACCTTTAGGATATCGTTCCTAAAGTCCAAAAGGAACTAGAGAAGACAGCAAGAGATCATACCCACAAGTTTCTTCTCGACACTGTCCCCGGTGTGACTAGAGAAGTATTTTCCAGACAACTCACCCCTAACATCGTCGCATTGGTTAAACATACAATGGCCAAAGAAACTGATCTCTCTGAATCTGAGTTAATCGCTAAACTAGTGATGCAAATGTCAAAGCGATCTGGAACGTTCACTTTGGATGAAGCTAAATTTTTCGAAGGTCTACTCGCTTTTCAACTCAGATCATCATGCAAGGAGTCAGCCGATCAACCCAAACGGCCAAGAGATGACGATGATAAGGATAAAGACTCTGCACCAAAACGTCAGAAGCAGTCTGGTGAATCTTCTTCGATGCCACCTCCTCTACAACGGACTTCTTCTCAACAAAAGTCTCCTCCACCTCGGTCTTCTACTGATAAACCTCGGGACGATTCCGAGTTACCACCCCTGACTCAAAAAACATGTGATTACTTTGACTATATGGGTGGTGACGATGAAGAGGTCCTTGAGCCCCAACAACAACCCACCTCTCCCAAACAAGGATAGAAACCAGCATCATCATCCAAGCCTTCGAAAAAGAAGAAGAAGACACTTCTTACTGACGTCGTATCATGGCTAGATGACGATAAAACTGAAGAATTTGAATGGTTTGCTACACTTGTTAACAACACTCCCTATCCTGAAGAAGGTCAAGAATTGGTAGACGGTAGTACCTTGGAGCATGCAAAGATTTTGCAAGAAAGGTTCCGTGTGAAAAAGATGACGAAATCTGAGTTGAAGCGCATCAAGAATGACGCATTCCTACTTTTGAAAAACAGCTCGGAAAGTGCAATCGAGGTTGAATATCACCTTGACAACATTGCTCGAGCCATGTCTAACAACATGGATTGGCTCAACCCAGAAGCAAACATCGACTTCACCAAACGGGACAATCCTCCATATTACACCGACTGGTCTCGACCTCTACCTACCATTGGTCAACCTGATCAGCCTAGGATTCCCTTCAGACATTTCTTCAACAAAGACTTAGATTTTCTTCAACACGGTGGCGATGGTTCAAGGAAATACGCTACATCTCTGACACTTCCATTCCCTGCTGCAATATACTCTGATTGTATAGCCATCGAGGAACGTGCTACCCACATGTTCTCCGACAAAGTGGTAGCATATGACCAAGATGCAATGTATGGGATTCACCATTGGCCGGAACGCCGAAGAATCTACTACAGAAGCTGCTTGGTCCAGAAGTCTCAACATGCAGTGTTCAGTACTAAAAGTATCATGGCCATCCAACATGTTGGTCTATCGTCTAAATGGGACTACACGTTTCTCAAGAAGATTGTGGTCAAAAGACAAGACGAAAGGGACTATGCATTCTCTGAAGCTGACTTTGAGAATTTGAACATCAACGATATTGAAGACATGTACCTTGCCAAAGTTCAAGGTCGCATGAGACAATTTCCAACTGAAGTACAACGTGAATTCATCAAGTCACTACTTATCTTCATCAGACGCATAGTCATCAAAGAACGTGTTGAAGATCTTCAGCTTGCCGTTGAATCTTATCAGAAACGTGTAAACTTCACTCCACCACAGCTTGATCTTCCCGACGTCAACCAGCTTACACAACTTACGCTCATCAGCAAACCTTTCGGAGTCATTTACCGCAGTGAACTTCAACGAAACTGCTTAATGGCGTGTGACGATCTTCACAAATTTGGGGATGGATTGGCTTATCGGTTGAAGGATATACATGAAAAGATTGGGAACCCAAAGCGATGGAACTCTAAGGACAGAAGGGATGTGAGAAGGATCATCAGAATGATTGATGAAAGGTTGTTCAGAGGGGATCAGTTCAGACGATTGGAGAGCTTTGTTGGTGGTCGACCCAAGATGAACATTACCGGCTTTCAACGCCCTGTTTGCACTCCTGGAAAAATCACTGGACTCCCTGGTACTCCTTGATTTGGTTCTTTCATTACAAATTTGGATGTGTGATTATATATGTAAATGGCTTGTGCACACATAACAGTGTACAACCCGTAATTGTCAAGAAAGGACCCTGTGGTACGCCTCAGTGCCACAATCCTTATAAAAGGAGTGAAAGCTTCTTATTTTTGAGTAAAACCTATCAAACCTCTTATTTTTCAAGGTTTTGCTCAAAAACACAAGTACTTCCCCATATGATTTTTCAAAACCTCAACCGCTTATATCACTAATTGAGGGGGAGTATTTGAATTAAAACTTTGTCACAAATTGTTCACAGTGGTCACTCTTCCCGCAACACTCGAAATGGTCATATTTATTCTCAAACGTTTCAAAAATAACATTTTCATATGCCATTTTTGAGGGGGAGAAAATTTGTGTGATAAGAAATATGTTGTGCAAAATGCAAATGAATCTGTGTACCTCAGACTTAACCAACGAATTGACGGTACTAAACTGTTTGTAACTCGAAAAGACTTGTCCTGGACGGGTAATAATTTCAAGCTAGTTCGCTAGTAATGTAAACGTGTCTCGCAAAGGACTTGTCCAAGTAGAAAGTACCATTCGAGAAACTCTTGATAGACATGAAATCTGACGGGTATGACAACCTTTCGAGGTTTGTTTACACCTTCAAGGTAGTTATTAGAGCTAGTTGTCACCTAAAAGCTGACAATGTAACTCTTTAACTATGCAACGTAACTGTGTCTCGCGGGGGATTGTCTATCTTCAGTGGATCAATTCAAAAAGTGCGCGCTCTTTCCTCACTGTGCATTTAACCGTTAAAACTATTAAGCACATGTGGAGGGGGAGTATTTATGCAAAACTTCATCTCTCACAATGGTTCAAACATGTTTTTCATTTGCAAACCCTTTGAGAGATATTTTCACATACAGTGGTTTTAATGGCAACATAGGTTAGTCATGGAGTTATAAGGTGACTAAGGTTAGGAATAACCGTCCTATGATCCGCCAGAGCCGGAGGGATCTACCCAAGGACACTACCATTAGTTAGTGTTAGAAGTCCTTAGGAATGATTGTAAAAAGGAGAAAATGAGAATCGGAGAAAGAAGGAGTTGAAGAATCAAAAAGAAATGTAAAGTAAAGGGTGAAAAGAAACAACCCTCCAGATTATTCAACTTAGGGCAGACACCGGGTTCAATTCATATGCTACTGGTTGTCACCTAGTGACACCGGTATCGAAGATTAAAAGTCGTCATGGACCCAGTGACGCATGCACTATACTTTCTTAGCCACTCAAGTTTCTCTCAACAGAAGCTTGTTTCATTCTCACAGGGAACCCTAAGTAATCTATTGGCTTTCTCTTAGAGATCGCTGGTATTGAAGAAGGAGACCCTCTCCCTAGTCTCCGCTCAGGAAAACCAAAACGCACTATTGAGTCTAGAGCCACGAGATTCATCAAAAGATCTCTTAGGAACACTTGACATTTAATCACTTGATGATCACCTAATAAGATTATCAGTGGTTCATATCGAGTCCTTCACAGATCTTAGCAATCTGTCGAGAACATTCATGAGAGGTTCACATCTGTGATCCTCAGTGATTGAATGGAAACTCCTGCCAGGGTCAACATCAAACAGCCCTGACAGCAGGTCACTTCGGTAACTCCCCGTGGATTACGCGGAGTGTGTCTCAAACGGTCTACAGTCGTGAGGTAATACTTCGGTGTACCTCAGCGACTCATCTGAACTGTAGATGTACTTCGGTACATCGCGTTATCTCACTTGTGGGACTCCAGTTCTGGAACGGCCTTTGTAAGAATTAGAGTTGTGCTTTCACACTATGTTGTTAACACTCTCGAAGTTTAAACTTGTAAGTGCCGGAAACCGCTTATTACTAACCGTTTGAAATGTTTTCTTCTTATGGAAGCTCCGGAGCGGAATGATCGTGCTGATTCTTCTCATGCTCACGCCAACATCATCACTAATGGAAGTTCTATTCAACAGCAACACAATCGTCAGAATGATTCTTCGTCAAACCAAAGAATCTACAAAGTCAAAACTT